>JAQIXX010003030.1:0-21458 GCA_034700605.1 Willowsia nigromaculata
CACAATACTCCAGAGTGAAGACCTGACATTTTAAAACAGTCAAGTCTCCTCATTACTTTTTACACGTTTGCATGGTTACTTAGAATGCGATTTGTAATGACCCGTAAAAAGAGCAAACGTTAACCATTATTTTATGAATGTGTCTTACTCGAGATAGGGGAATTTGAAAGGATACACCTATCAATAAATATATATTTGGATTTTAAAGGTACATTTATTTTGGAAGCTTAATTTACCTCCGTTTGTAATGGTCAGGTCGCAGTCGAGTAAGATTTGGTATAATTTGAAATTACAATTTTTTACCAAAATGACTCTTATTTTATTTTATGGTTTTGAAGCAGTGAGGTTTAAAAAGTTATATGGGGCATATACGTTTCAAATAAATGCTTTGTTCTGTTACCTTTATAATTGCAAAAATCTTAAGGTGCAGTTTTAATTGCTCCTTACAATTCATGTAAACGGTGTAAAGCCCATTCCGTGACATTTTTCTTGAACTTAAGTATTGTTCACTATAGTGTGCTTCTAAATCTCGGAGGCAACATGTTGCGGAGATATAAGTGCAGGAGGATTGCTTTCACTTCCGAAATTTTTTATTTTCTCTGTTTCTCATAGGCCACGATGTTGTTTTAGGGTCATGAAAACAAGCCACATGCCAACACATGCACTGGACACACACGTTAAATAAAAAGTTACGAATAGCTGGGGAGTTTCTACTCTTGTTTGTGGTTTAATTGTCGCCTTAACAACATTACGCTTTGTTTTTGGGGAAAGCAATAAAAGTGGAAGAATCACAAAAAAACCATTTTGGGAACTCATTTATTGTATTTCGTAGAGCAAATTGTAGCAGAACATTTAATTTGGAAGCAGTTTTCCTCTATAACTGGCTGGATCATAAGTATACTCAAAATATCCTTTTTTGTGTCTTCTTCTCGATCCCAAAGTATAGATACAATTAAGCTCTCATAGTGTCTCTACCCACATGTATTTGAACAATCATCTAAGACGTTTGTGTTGACAGGTGCAATAGTAATTTAGTGCTTTGGTGTGTTTAGCCTGTCGTAAAACGCACGTTTATAGCTTGTCGTTTCATCGTCCCCACTGAAATCCACGGTGGCAAATGAAACCAAGAGAAATTTTTTGATGTCGCACATTAAAGCCGTCAGAAGGGGTGGGAAAGTGCGACATGGTACTAAAACGAGGGGAAGTTCTTTCCCATTTGTAAGTATATGTCTGTTTGTATGTTGTGGTGCTTTTATATATTTATGTTTCAATACGGAAAAGAAACTCGTTGGAGATGCTGGGAACATCCGGTGAAAACTGTGGGGTCAACCCGAAAAACAGATAAAAAGCTTAGATATACAATAAATCATGTCGATAAGTATCAGGCAATATGTGGCTAATATTTGGCAAAGACGGAAGTCGTTACGGCAATCAAGTCAATATCTTATGAGATAGCCGATAAAATCCAGCTATTTGCTTCCAAATATTTTGTTGATAAAATATTGTTTTGACGAAGAAACTAAAAACATAAAAGTACAAAATATGAAATTATTAATCGCTCATGGCATGGACGGTGCCTCGGTCATGAAAACAAATAATAAGACATTACACAGTCATTTGGCTGTTGCAAATTTTTAGACTATCTTTTAATCATTTTACGAGACGCTTCAAAAATAAAAGTTGAATGTACAACAAATGTACTTTCCTTGCACACGTCGTGCAATAAAGGCTTTTAGCCTCTCTCAATTGATACAACTGTACAAGCCTTTATATATGGTGCAGGTATGACGGAAACAGTTCCTGAAATTCAAAATGCCCCGAAATATAATCCACACAGTTATAAAACTTCCTTACTGCACGATAAACACAAAAATATTGTTTACTAAAAACATCCGAAAAATTTCTATTCTGTCACTGTCAAGCTCACTTATTCAGTTCATCCATCTACATCATCATTCCAACATCAATCATACTTTTTTCCCGGAAAGTTACGTCTCACATGGAATAAAAAACAGAAAAGGATTTTAGCTGACTTCATCGTACAGAACAGGGAAAACATGATAATATGTAATTTTATTCCTTAGTCTATAAAATATCCGGGAAGGTATGTGAAACGCCAAAAAGTATCAAATATAAATAACTACCAGGTAGACATGAAGCATGTAAATGTAATGGGTACAGTACAAAATTTGAAATAAACTGTTCAACAAAATAATTGCAAATGACGCAATTCCTTGTACGTTCTATTCAAAAGTATAAAATTTCATATCATATTGAAAACTTTAAAAATACTCTGCGCTGTCCCCCTTAATATATTTAATTTCAATCTCAAAGATCACTGCTTACATGAAAATAATGCACGACGCTAGATTTAAAAAGTTTAAAAAATAAAGAAAACGCCATTAAAAACATTAATCATATGCTGTTTGACACTTTCATTTCCTATTTATTGCCCATCGCTGCATTTTTAAATCAGATACTGCACATTTTTGCTATCTGTAATCTCGTAAACTAAACTTTCACTCATTGAACGAATTGAAAAACATTGATGAAAGCATATCATGAAATAACTACTATGAAATACTTCATGAGTTATCACAAAATGTTTAAAAAAATGATGAGCTATTTTATTTGAAACTGTAATTTTCTCCGAGAACTTATCGATCCGGATCAATAGAGGCACTGCTCATATAATAATAAGAACTTGCTACAAAAATTACGAACATGTAGGAAAAGATACTTGAATACTTGGAAACCAAATCATTCTATTAATGATGATAGAAAACGGCACTACTCTAGAAGATCGTGTCGTTACCCAAGTTTTTTCAACTCCATTTCACAATGATTTAAGTTTTTTTGACGAAAGTAATGATCTCTCTTGGGAAAGATAAATGAGTCTTGAGTGACGCTCATCAATTTGTTCCACAATTTGTGAGAGAAGCCTGGTGAGTACTAAGAAACCAAAGATGATATCAATGTGAAGTACCAATATACTATTGGTTTGCATTGTCTATAAAATTTAAGGCAAAAAGTGGAATATACACATGTGTTAAAAGTTACTGTCAGATTAATGATAGATCCTATCAGGGAACATATTTTCTTGAAGAGCTATCTTCAACTCGTTCAAATTCTGCAGACTCGCTATTTTTCTCGAGTAAATCACCAGCCATTACTTTTGCGGTAAGTACCTATTCCACGAGTGTTTCAAGGATGAATTGAAGGTTTGATATTTGTAACAAATCTACGTGCATGTGGACTGTTCTTTGAATTTCTACATCATATATGTTACCTGAAGACATTTCCAATTTATTGCAGAAATGTTAGAGCTTGAATCCCGTTTATTTTTTCAGCCTAGTTCTCCACTTTCACCAAAACATATGTTTGATGATTTTGTGTTCAAATGATAACGTTTAAAATATTCGTATAGCTTAACATGAAACTAAAAATTAATTTCTGAAAGTTCGCTACAAAAAGGAGGAAATTTGATGCCATGCTCAGTAAAATATATGATGAATTAGTAAACAAGCTGGAATATCTAATTCTAGCTCAAAGCTTTTAAGTAGGGTTTAAGTGTTCCTAAAGTTAATGCAGTTTAGGAAAATGTTCTATGCTTTCAAACATTTTAAAATTCGTACATGCTCAATATTTTAACTCCAAATAAGCAACATAGTGTACTTAGTAACTTTTACGTGACGTACTTACAGTTCATAATTTATTTACTGCGTTTTACTTCACTAGGAGATGAACTTTTCTCGGTCCAGTTTCATCAGTGTTTGTGCTGCATATAAATTAATAATGATCTAGTGTCCAGATAAGCCAATTTTACAAGGTTTGCCCTCTCACATTTGAAGTTCATGATCGCCTAAGTTTCTTAGCCTTGGTAGAGTATCCTGTTGTAAAAATAGATTACCGCTGCATAATTTTCTAAGTTTGCCCTACTAATCCTAATGTTTACTGTTTGCTCATGATTAATTAATGCTGAATTTGTTACCATTCTTTATGTATAAGTCAAAACCGACCACCTTAAATATTCTGAACTCAACTTTTTCGAGCTGTTTTCCCCTAACATTTATAGCAATATAGAAAGAAACCTAACATATTGCAAAAAAGCTTAACCCTTTTTCTGTATCTACATTCAATTACATTTTACTTACATTACTTGTAATAGCTTTATAAAAGATTGCACTTTAACCCACTTCCAAATTGTTTGCAGTTTAGAAAGCTATTAAATTTCGTTGCTCCACTTTTCAAATTATTATTTTGACTATGTTGAAGGCAACGCAATATCCAGTTTTCTTATAACCTTTTCTTCCTTTTAGTAGAAAATCTGCTTACTTATTAATAGATAGAAAGAGGGAGTATTTGCAACGCAGGACGTGAAGAATTTGTAAAGTTTAACCCACTTTTATTAAATCAGAATCGCTGAAAGACGGGACGTGTAAGAAGTCAGGTTAATAACGATGGAATAAAGAAGGAAAACTAATTTTATTTATTTATATTCTAGTTTTGAATTATGTATAGCATGCTTTATAGGAATGAGGTTATAAAATAAAGCGGATAAGAATTTATGGGAAAAAATAAAGAGAGTAAGCGTCACTCAAACACAGTTTGGGGTTATATTTCTTTCTCCTCATAACTTACAGTGTTCCACTTTTCCACTTTCACTCATATTTTTGCACAGCAGGAGGAAAAATTGATTCATGAGGAAAACGAGTCTTGGAGGCAGCGCAGGGATTAGTGTCATCAGAGAATCAAGTGGTTTGTTTGTCTACTTTCCTAATCTTTCATGGCGTCATGCAGCCTTTAGTTGAGTGTCTATTTGATCTAGAGCATCAAATAGGCAGGTCTCGTCTTTCACTCGTCTAGATGATCTCACCGTTTTTATCCCTGATAGTATATTTTAACCGCATACAAAATAAACCCAACTTTTACTCGTTTCAGAGCTTTCATTTACTTAGTGTTCATATTTCATCGGTTTGGCACTGATATTTGAAACTGAACCCATCTTCAAAATAATGAATCAAAGAAAGCTTCAAAACCACATATTGATTGAAACTACATCCTGTAAGCAACAATTTCAGGTTATCAGAGACCCAAAAACTTTCACCGCAATGTTTATCAAAGAGCAAATATCAACAATTTCAAGGTTTGTGTTTCCCAGATAATGAATTATACAACTAATTATATGAAAATGTGTTAAAAATGCGTTTCGTGTTGATATTACCATACTCATTGTTAGTCATTTATCCCACCACTTTAACCATATCTGCATTAAACTGCATTTTTTTCATTAAACTCTATATAAAACCAATGCAATACAAAATACTCGCCGTGCAAGTTTCCAGAATGAACTGAAATGTTAAATTGAAAAAAAGCAACAAAAACTGAATAACATAAGCTTATTTTCAACACAACACGTTTTTACCTCAAAATGATGTAAATGTTGATGGTAAAAGCCACCAACAATGCTGTTTTCCCTATGTAATCCCAAATACACCACAAACATGTAAAAAAAAACCTGGGTTTTTGTTCTTTTCTCTCTGCAGTATACCAAAAGCAATAAATATGCATTCATGCATTTAAATTGGTATTGTGCATGAACAAGATGACGACAGAAGACATGCCGCAAAAATATCCTTTAAAAAAGCGAGGAAACAAGATGGAACTCCAGTGCATTATCAATTATAGTAGCTCATTGAAAGTCAAGTAAAAAATGGAGTAGTAAAGCGGGTGAGTGAATTCGACTTCTGTTTTTTACCACTTTCATATTTGAGCGACATCCAACTGAAAAAAAGAATCTTCTATGTCTGCTGGAGAAAAACCTTCATCCCTTTCTATATGATAATTTTATGTGTGAACTCATCCTTTCATCTTTCCCAGTGTGAATCTGGCAGAGTAATGGTTTGGAAGCGGAGAAGAATAAAATAGAATTTTGAGAATAGGAGACGGCAACTTCAAAAGTTGAACTGAAAGTGTTCATATGTCTGTCATTTTATATGGTTCTTTGAACAAAAAATACGGCATTATTTTCTTCGCAAAAAAATAAAATTTTCATATAAACGAGCCTTTCTCTTACTTTCTCCACGTTTCAATATAAACGAAAAAAGTCAGAAAAATATGGAGACGTGAACAAACTAGAGAAAATATGATTGGACTTGATGTTATTCTGTGCTTGAAAGACAGTGAAAACTCAATTCGGACTGTTTTGATGGAAACACGTGGCCAAAAAATGGCCGTTGAGTGGTTCAACGAAATATAAGCTTTATGGAAATACAAAGCATTAATGTCGAATGTGATTCTATCATTTCAGTAAGAAATGCCCAAAATAATGCAAACTGGTCATATAAAAGCGTTCTTTCAAGAAGTCCATTACACATTATTGAAAATGAGACGACGTAAAATATTTTGCACAAGTAGGATTCCAGGTGAAAGGAGATTCGTAGAAAGCTCAAGTTCAAAAATATTCTAATAAACAGATATATTCAAAATAATTTGGTCGTTATTTAGAGTACCGCTTATATTTCGTGGAACGGGATTAGAGTTTAAACTTTTAGTTCTGAAATATAAAATATCTGTGATTATTAAAGTTATTTTGGGAAAATTTCTTTCATAAGTAGAATTGGAGCATCAATCCTTTGAAATGGCATGAAAATTAGTGAAATTTGGCAGCAAACTGGAAGCACCAAAAGTCCAGAAAGTTGTGCTTTAATGTTTTTTTTAGATTTTGGCTCATTTGAAATATTAATTTAAATTTAGGCTTTTCTGCAAAAATTGAAATGTTCGGTTTTTGTGAAGTTTTTAGCCATGAATGCATTTATTACGGGGTATTTTGAAATGTGCCTTTATTTCTGTGCATATATGTGTTTTCCAACTTTAGTCACGTTTATTCATATTTGATGTGTTATTTCCTGGAATTTCGTGCTCTCTTGTGTTGAATCAGGAATCCTCTGAAAACGAGGGGATTTACTTTGATAATGATGACACGCTTGATGTTACTTTGACATGGGAAGCGTGAACGTGATATTTTCATTGCGTGTTCCGGTGCAATGAACAGTCATAGAGCTGAGTAACTTGTCAGATGTGATGAATATCACAAATTATTCTGGCTTTTCCTGCCATTACCACTTTTGTGGATGTTTGCATAAAAAAAGACCCACCACCAACTATACATAAAAAAGGCTGATGAAGTGCGGAGTTATTTGTTGGAAAAGCCAGTGAGCTCGTGAAAGTATCTGAACCATGCATGAAAGTCGGAAACTAACTGTGGGGATCAGAAGGACTTCATTTTTCTCTCTTTTTGCATGATAAATAGTTTTCTGTTATATTACAGCCAACATAGAAGTTTGTGGCGGAAAAAGTTGAGTAAATAATTCAAAAGGATATAGACACCGATCAATTCACGTTGGAAGTGAGTGAAGAACCTAAAATCATTATATATTATTATGCTTGGAGCATAAAATTTTACGAATAAAGCTCAGATACGTCTCATGTAACTGATCATGTCAATTCCCACAATTTCTCTAACCAAAACATTCAAATGTTTGCATTTCATATAGCGTAAAATTTTGTGGAAATACATGTTTGTATTAAGAGAATTTAAAAGATGCAAAATTTACTAACGTTTCTTTTAAATATATTGTAAATCACTAAATTTCTATTATCTTAATTAAATTATTGTTAGTTGAGGTAGTTGCGCAACTTGTTTACGTCTGATGCTCGTAGTTTGCTTTACTATGATATGAAATAAGCTTTTATAAAATTCTTAGAGTTTTTCGTTAGAAGAACTGCTCGTTACAAAGTCTATAGGTAGCAAATGGAGAGGCTGAAATAAAAGACGAAAGTGTCCTTGACTCTTTATGTGTGCGTAGAAAGCTGATATATTTACTCAGTAGTTGGCCATTTCTTTGAGTTCCCTAAGGTCTCCAATGAAAAGAATAGAAGAATAAGCTGGAAAGGAAATGGGTTTAATCCACCTGGGTTGTTTCTCAATCTCGGTCAGACCGCGCGATATATTTTTGAAGCTGGTCCGGTCAGTTAGTATTTTTGCTCTTGTTCATGTATCAAAAGCTTTTGCTTTTATGTGCTAGTCTTCTAAAATTTTTGGTGGGAGAACGAAGAGAAAAGTTAGATGAATGCGTGGAAAGGCCATGGTAAAGATTCTTTATACTCGGAAGAATACAATGTTGCCATCACAGTTTGTAAAGAGATCAATGCCACAGAGAGAAAAAAGATGTGGGGAGTGAAGAGGTTTCTTCAGTCCACCGGCGACTGCCGAATCGAGAGCTTGCATTGAACGAGAGAGTTTACGAATTTTTCCATGAAAAACTGCCAAAATTTTAATTATTGACGGATTTATGAAAAAGTTAAGCAAACTTCCTCAAATTAAAAGTATCTAGCAGTACAAAAAAATCATTCGAAAGGGTAATTTAAGAAATAACATCAATAAAAACATGTAAGAGAAACCACTCTAAAATATGAAATATCACATTTGAGTTAGCACAGGTTATTTATTTTAGAATATAAAATATTCAAAACTGCATAGTTTCCTTCGATTACAAAAGCTACAAAAATACTTGTCTTTCGTAAGTAATTTGTAGCAACAAAAGATTTATTCTGTGTACTTATAAACGTAAATGTTTACCCAGGCTTGCTTTTCCTCCAAAACTAAGTATTTTTTCAACAAGCCATACAGCCTTGGTCTAAAACAAACAATTTTAACGATGGTAAATTGAGTACCTAGTTTTTTCGCTGTACCGCTAACAAAACAAATATTTACAGTTAAACCTACAATGTGTGTTTTAGCTTTGCTCTTTTAAGTTATTTGATGTTTTTTGGTAAAAAATAAACAATGAGTTGAATTTAATTGTTCTCGTAGCAGTACGTTGTAAATTCGGTGTTGTAGCTCCAACCGAAATGAATAAATGAAACCTACCTTAGGAGCATTTATGCCTAAATATTTTTAAAGTAATGGAATTGTGCAATTCTAATAGTTGGTATACTTAGCCTATGGTAGTAAACGAGCTCGTAATAATTGCACAAGAAAAGAATCTTAAAGGAGCTAAATGTTTGGTTTTTGATAGACGATCGATATTACATTGACTATGGCTGGAAGCCAAATATCTTGCTTATACCCTCATTTAAATCATATTATTTCTTCCGCATTACTGAACATGGGAATGACGCAGGAGATGTCATTTGATAAAAACAAAGAAATCGAAAGGAAAGATTGTGCTGAAGTGGAAAAGAAGGAGGATTCATTCCAAGCCATTTCAGTTACAGTGTGCAAAGTAAGCACAAAAAATCGATTTTCGTCCCTCAGAAAGTATATCCTCAATTCCCTGAATTTGTATTGGCAACTTTCTAGTAGAATTTGAAAACATTATACAAAACAAAAATATGTCAGTTTTTTGCGCTGAGCTTTGTGGTAGACCGGGTAATAAACTAAACATTTGACTTTGTACGGACTTTATGCAAAACACACTTTTAAGATGGTAACTTTAATACCTTCCAAACCGTGAAAATAGTGACATCGCGTTACGATTGTTTTCACTTATTTGTTTCCATTCAGATCTCGGTACTGTGTATTTAGGAAGTTTAACACAAGATAGCTTGATCGCAATGAGAATTGACATTTGATACAATTTCCTCCTGTCTTCTATATGCTGCTTTCTTCTGCTTTCTCCTCCCTTGGCACGTGTGATCCTCAGGCAGTCGCATGGACCTTCTATTGCCATTATGTTACTAATGGTGGTTCTTTCCAACGAAATTGCTGAAATGATTATACTACTTCTAAAGATTCAGTTTCAGAGTAAAATGTTGACATGTAAGATGATGAGACTTGCCATTGATTTTTAGTTTCCTTATAAACACACAGTTATGTATTTCACACTAATGAGTGAAACAGAAACACTGACGCCAGAAAAATCCAGTTAGATTTCAGACCAGAAATCAAACTTATCCATACAGTTATATACACACATGGTACATTTTTTAACCTTGGAAATGCAGTTCTTAGCATTACAAATTACAAAGCACAAAAACTAGGATTTTAGATCATACCAACTAACCAGAAGCCACAAGCCAAACAAAAATACTCAGCTGAATCAAAAGTTCCTAAAAAATTATTGGACCCTTGAAAAAAAGCAATTTTGAAGAATACAGTAATTTGCCTTCAGACAAACTTAAGCACATACACTAAGGTGTTATGTGGGTCTTGGGAATAATTTTGGTCTCAAATAAATGGGGAAAATGAAAAATACATCTAGTAACGGCACAGAAACAAAGGGGAAAAGGAAATAAAATCAGTATATGATGCAGCTCTTTTTTCTAACTGCGTTTGGAATAAAAAAGGAAAGAAAGATATATAAAAAAATTATGAAATTTACACAAGCACACGCAGGTTTAAGGGGCAGAACTATCTACGAAATTTAGTTTTAAATTAAATGCACATCATGCATTGCAATAATAAGATTCTGTAGATAACTAATGCAATAATACAAAATCGTAAAGCTTGCTAAGGCCTTTTATGTGATTTTTTGCTTTATGACAGATACCTTACGCAGTAGTACTGCCTGCAACACATTTAGCAAAATGTGTGCATCTTGAAAACATCAATCACAATGTATAAATTATGTATTATAATATTTGGTAAATAATGAGACTCTAAAAACTCTTGATATCAACTTTCACTTCATCTTGTGCAAATAAACCGCAAAGCTTACTCCATTTTTGAGTTTCAGATGGTGAAAGTATACTGGAGAAAATAAGGTATCGAGAATCTCACATTCGAATTGGTGTGTTTTATTTTCTCTGGAAACTGAAATGCTTTTAGCACACAGCAATAATGCGAACAACCCATTGTATTAGTAAGAACCTTAGCTAGCTATGAATGAGAAGCATTGCATGACTGAATTTTTGTGCTGTCATAAGTTTATGATGCAGAAAACAAGGAGAAAATGACAGTAGCTATGTTATGTAATTAAGTGATAATGAAATCGAAAAAGGAAAATTAACATATCAACATATCATACTGAGACGATAATGACTGAGACGCTGGATAAATGTATGCCTATGTGCTACCAAATTCATCTAAATTTTCTCTCATTACGTACGAAAGGACACACCCGAATGCGAATAGTTAGTCCTGCAACTAAGTAGCATCACAAAAAATTGGTTGAATACATCTAATTAATGCTTATGATAATAATCTACAAAAAAGTTACATAATCTAATATCTTTCCCTTTTCATTAGTGCTTTATGGTTGCATGTTCTAAATATTTGTAATATCGATCGTTATGACTATTGATCCACATCTAGAATTTTCGTAAGTTAATATTTGCGATTTAGATAACGCCAATATTACATAAATTTTTGTGCTGTTTTCCCTACAACCTCTTCGGATCTCTAAAGCTGTTATTTTTTCCCTTAAAATAAAAGTAGGTGTCACAATATAATATTTATTTTATGCTTTACGACAAACCCTAATTCAAATTTATACGCCTAGCATTCTCCGTTATTTGTGGTGTTTATTCTTTGTATTATCTTTGCTTTGACTTTATTCCTAATCTTATGTTTTCCCCTTGTATTTTGGTCAGGGGTAAACCTACATGCGTTCAATATTTTGTCCTGTGTGTAGCATGCTTTCAAATGGAAAGAATAAACGACACATGAAAATCTCCTCTTTCCAAAAAAAGTTTTGCTCCCAGCAAAATTGCGGCTTGTGTTAAGCCCTATTAAGTAAATAGTAGACAGGCAGAGGAGCAGCAACAGTGTGTTCTGGAAGCTTATTTCTGTAACGCTATTACGGAAAGTGGTAGGTTTTGCTATTATGACTTGACAAGAGAAAATATTAGCCGGTCGGGTCTCCAAATCCTGGAACCCTTGTTGTCCAAAAGCTCAGTGTGTGGTCCTGAAAACAAAATCCTGCTGGGTTTCATATAATTATATTTGCTTTTTCTTTAGCCCGAGCAAACCCTACTTCTAGTTTTGGTGAGTTTTCGCTTTGCTGATTTTTTCTTTCCTCGTCATTCCATGGTTCCTCCCTGATGCAATTATGGAAGCGGGACAGAACGGCAAAGAATTTATGTCCTGGTGTCCTCAAATAATAAATGCTTTTTGCTTTTACTCTTGTTGCTGACTCCCAGTAGTGTGAGGAGAGTGTTGTTAAATTGAATTCTTAATCATAAACAATTTAATAAACGGGAAGAATCTTTTCCTCAAACAAGCCTTTTCATTTTATCCGTTCCTGGGCTTTTGTTAGATATTCAATCCCGCATGAAATTTACTTTTATCAAGAGAACAAGAATGTTTTCAATTTTAAGTTGGGATAACTGCATTAGTTTGGAAGCACCTTATATAAATAATTGCTTTGTTTGTTTTAGGAATTAGATCAAACAACATAATCAAAATGGTGGCGTGTTTGCTTATTAAAGTGGCGAAATATAATTTTTAAAAACTACTACTACTGACATACTAAATAAGCCTTAAGCTGGAGAATGTGCGGATATCTGTCATAAAATCGCAAAGACGTCATAGAATTTCTCTACAATTGACAATTACCTACATTTTGTTTATCTACCAACCATTTTTTTTGTTTTGGGATAGTAAGCTGTCAATCATTTCAATTTAATTATTTCTCCAAGGAGCATATCTTGTTCATTTTTTAAATCTAAAATCTTAATAGTGTTATTAATTTGCTTAATTTTAAATTATTGAGAATGCCTGAATTCTAAAACGAACGAAGGACAATGTCGTTAGAAGAATTGCTGGATTTGATAACTTTCACCATACCAGCTATAGAAATGAAGGAAGCAGTAAACATGCTCGCAATTATTGATATTTTCTGTTGTTCGGTTTTCTACGTACAAACACTTAATTTTATTTTTTTGGTTTCCTGAAGCATGTCAGGTTAGTATGGGAATGTCTATTGAGTATGAGTATGATTAACCACATGAGAATTTTAGTGGTTGGCAATTATAGGCTTAAAATTGCTCCTTTCATTGTGCAGAACGTTTCCTCGGTAAACATATTATGATGTCTTGAAGGTCATTTGGCGATACCGACTGTATGAATTATTAATATTAGATCCACACATTTTAAATGAAATTTTAAATATTTATTGCATTATCAAATCATCTACAACCATCCCGGAAATATCATGTTTTTACGGTTTTACCATTGTCATGTCATGAATATTATGAACGGATTGCAACTCTAGGAAAACCTTTAATATAAACAAGTTCTTTAAAGCTAATGTTAAGTAAGTATGAAATCAATCTAATTAAAATAATTCAATTTTCCAGGTACAGGTCTTATATCGAATTCAACAACAGAATAAGTATTATTTTATAAAACGTCCCAGAAACGGATTTTTGTCGAATGTTTCTACGCAAAATTTCCAAACAATAAACAACCGTTAATGCTCTATGTAAGTTTGCGTGTGTTTTCATGTTTTTAAGACGCCAACGCGCAAGTGGAAAATTTTTATCACAATATCTTGTTTTCGTTACCAAAACATACATAATTATGAAGGATGCGACTACATTGTGAGTTGTGTGTGTGCTAACTAAACAAACTCAGAAAACCGTCATTTGAAAGTAAACATTCTAAAGTGATGATTTTGATGTTGATTTAATAATTGTTGATTTAAGCTTATCCAACATTGGTGAGTAGTACATTTTAAGATTCCGGAATAGGAAAATTAAAATATACGTGAGTTCATTTGCATATTTACCAAATTATTAAACTAGCTTATTTCTTTTTGTGGTACACATAGAGCAACAAGTTCTCTTGAGGAGCTTTAGTGTAACACTTATCAAAATGCTGGTATATTACAACGTCTTGAAATATCAGATTCAGACGCTGGACACAGCAATACGAATAACTGGGAAGCTTCTCGATTTCGAAAATGCCAAAAATGAATTTCAGGTTTGTGAGGGTAAACAGTCTACGCGAGGCTACACTCTAAGATCAGTGATTATCTTCGTTTTAGCTGCTGCCTCTGTTTTCAATGCATACAGATTGAATGATGATCAAACATTACCCCCTAAATTGGCCAAAATCGAGATGGCTTTTTATTTGATGACGGGCTGTGCTTGTGTGCTTGCTGGGGAGCGTTACAGAGTACGAGGAGTACATTCCGAAGAGTATGCAAGGTTTTTGAATCAGCTTATAAGGACCGAAAAAACTTGTGTCAAAGGTGACTAATGTAATAGATATTTAAAAAAAATGAAATATACATATATTCGCATATTTATATTCATTTTTTGAATAGGTTTCCGTGTTCCTGAAGAATGTTGGGGAATAAAAATTGCTAAATTGTTTTTAACCTTCACATATCACCTAACCCGCTCAGTGCCATTTGCAGTCACTCTAATATGCATATTTTTCCCAGACCAACCGTTAAATTTATGCCGCTTGTTTAGTGGCAAACAGAAAATAATCCTTACTGATCTCATAAATCCACTGATATTTTGGATACTTCAAAAAGCAATTACATTAATCGTCAACTTCATATGTTGGACTATGATTGCCATCCAAGGATTGCACCTAGTTACAGACACAGTAGTTGGTCCACTTTCTGTGCAATTTTGTAACTCAATTGTGGATAGGTATAAATGCTTTTAATATAATATTTTCCAACATTAATTGGTATTCTGATTAAAAAATTTTGTATCCAAATCCAGAAAAATGACAAATTTAATTCACCGATCAAACCGAGAAGATATATCGGGACAAGTTAAAGAAAACCTGGTTCTATTTAGGAGTGTTCAAATGTTGATGGAGCTTTACAATCAAAACATGAAAACAATACTATTCATTACCCTCTTTTTAACTGGGGTGGTTCAAATAGTCACCGCTGTTGCAATTGTGGAAGCAATTTCTAGCGGTGTCTCATCGGTACCCATTCCACTTCAGATGTTCCTGGGAATGATAAATCTTGAAACAATTGGTATGGTAGTTATTATGTTTGGTTTTGCTGGAAATGTTTGCAAGAATTCTGAAGCAACAAAAATAACTCTAAAAGGACATACAAGATACTTGTCTAAAAACATTTGGAATGTAATATCTAGATGCTTAAAATCGATCCAAATATTGAAAGTTCCGTTCGGTTTGTCTAATTTTATTGATAAAAAAACGCCTTTGGTGTTTCAATCTTTTTGTGTTGATAGAATAGTTGATGTACTGTTAATGCGATAATATTATATGTTACATTGATAGAAACAGTCATTTGTTAAGCTCTGAACAATTCCCCCAGTATGGTGTCTGGTCATAATGAAGAAAGTTATACATCACAAGCTCGGGCACGTTATAAGCCGGAGGAAGAGGGCCCTCTAAGGACTTGAACATGGAAGGAAATGACACAAAGACATTTGAACGATGAGAAAAAGCTCATCTACGATGGCTCAGACTGCGTCAATCGTTTTTGGCCTGACTTACACAAGTAGAAGTTGACCCAAAAAAAGCGTGGTTTGTGGGTTGGGGGAGCCTTCTTCGTTTTGGTATGAGTACTGCTAAGCACCTTATTCAGAGCTTGACAAATGACAGTTTTACATCCACCCAGCCCCGCAATATCTGTAATTTCTGCCAGGGATGTCAATTTACTACAATTACCCAGAATAATCCACCGGCGATACTGGTCGGAGAGCTTGCTGAGTCGTCCACCAGGGTTTTCTTGCAAATATTTTCCTTGTTTCTATAAAGCATTGTAAACCCATGTATAGAATGATTCAATTATCTTCCTATTTTCGATACCATAACCCCTAAACACGAAATACGCCAATTTTCCAACGTTTAACATCGGATAAGAGTCTTTCCCATCCCATGCCAGAAGTGCGGCCTATTGAGCCAAGAATATTCTATAAACCTACAACTAACCTGTGACAATATTGAAGAAATAGTGATATTTTGTCATATAATTTATAAATTTACCCTAAATTATTTGTTAAACTTTCAAACATTAATGAAAAAGAGACGTTTCCTCTCATGGTCTCAAAGTTTTGCAACGCCAACATTTCAGTTTTTCTTATATTTAAAAAAATTTTGAATATAAAATTACGAATTGACTTTGCCAAACATTTTGTAAGGTGTATTATTTTATAATAAATCCCATCAGACTTTGAAAGAAATGCTTAAACTTCCCAAAATGGTTATAATGGACATGGTCTCAAAGCATTGCAATGCAGTTTACATACAAACAGGGCATTTTAGTAGTTACAGTAGCCTTAAAACTATTCCTTTGATTGTGTTGCACATTTCCACGATAAACATTATGATGTCAGGAAGGTCATTTGGCAAAACCCAGTGTATGAGTTATTAAAATCAGGTCCACACATTTTATATGTAATTTTAAATAATTAATGCATTCAAATGTTTGCATTTATAAACTATCTACAACTATCCCAGAGATATCATGTTTTTCCAGTTTACTATATCCAGGTCATCTATATTATCAATTGATTGCTACTCTACGAAAACCTTTCATAAATGTAAACCAGTCCTTTAAAACTTATTATGTGTAGCAATTATTAAATAAATCAAAAACATTCAATTTTGCAGATACTTATGATATAACAAAATTAACTACAAAATAAGTATTGTTTTATAAAATCTTCCGTAAACGGATATTTGTTTTATGACTTTGCATATAAAATTTCCAAACATTAATCAACCGTTATTGCTGTAGCGTAAGTTAGCATGTGTTTTCATGTTTATGAGACGCCAATGCACAAGGGGAAAAATTTTATCACAAAATTTTGTTTTAGTTACCAAAACATACATAATTATAAAGGATGCGACTACATCGCGAGTTGTTTAGGTTTAACCAAATAAACATACTCAGAAAACAGTCATTTGAAAGTAAACATTCTAAAGTAATAATTTTGATTATTATTTAAATATTGTTGATTAATAAATGTACATGCATCTTAGGTGAGTTGTACTGTTTAAGAATCCGCAAAAGGAAAATTTAAATATAGCGGCACTTATTTTCATATCTCAAACCAGCTTATTTCTTTTTGTGGGGCACAAAGAGCAACACGTTCTCTTGAGAAGCTTTAACGTAATACTGATCAAAATGCTGATATATCACAACGTCTTGAAATATTATATTCAGACGCTGAATACGACTAAAAGAATATCTGGGAAGCTACTCGATTTCGACAATGCCAAAAACAAATTTCAGGTGTGTGAGGGTAAAAAGTCTACGCGAGGCTACGTTTTAAGATCACTGATTCTTTTTGTTGTAGCTGCTTCCTCACTTTTTAATGCATATAGCTTGAATAATGAGCAGATATTACCCCCTAAATTGGTCAAACTCGAGATAGCTTTTTGTTTGATGATCGGTTGTGCTTGTGTGCTTGCTGGAGAGCGTTACAGAGTACGTGGAGTACATTCCGAAGAGTATGCAAACTTCTTGAATCAACTTATAAGGACGGAAAAAAATTGTGTAAAAGGTGACTAAAGTCATATATCTTTTACATAAATAAAATATACATATTTTAATTTTCACATTTATCTTTGGAATAGATTTGCTTGTTCCGGAAGATACTTGTAAAATAAAAATTGCTAAATTGTTCTTAACCTTCTCATACCGCCTAACTAACTCAGTGCCATTTGCAATCACCGGCGTATGCATTTTTTCCCCAGATCAACCGTTAAATATTTGCCGCTTTTTTGGCTGCAAGCAGAAGTTAATGCTCACTAATCTCATGATATCATTGATATTTTGGATACTTAAAAAAGCAAGTACATTAATCGTCAACTTCATAGTTTGGACTTTGATTGCCAATCAAGGAGTAAACCTAATTACAGACACAATAATTGGTGCACTTTCTGTGCAATTTTGTAATTCAATTGCGGAAAGGTATAAATAATTTTAATACAGTAGTTTTTAACACTTATTCCCATTCTGATTAAAATATTTTGAATCCAATTCCAGAAAAATGACATATAATTAAACGATCAAAACGAGAAGATATATCGAGAAAAGTTGAAGAAACCCTGGTTTTGTTTAGGAGTGTTCGAATTTTGATGGAGCTTTACAATCAAAATATGAAAACAATACTATTTATTACTCTCTTTTCAAGTGGGGTGGTTCAAATAACTACTGCTGTTGCACTTGTGGAAGCACTTTCTAGCAATATTGCATCGGTACCCATACCACTTCAGATGTTCCTGGGAATCATAAATCTTGAAACGATTGGTATGGTAGTTATTATGTTTGGTTTTGCTGGAGATGTTTGCAAAAACTCTGAACTAACAAAAATAACTCTAAAAGGACATACGAGATGCTTGTCTAAAAACATTTGGAATGTAATGTCTAGATGCTTAAAATCTATCCAAATATTGAGAGTTCGGTTTGGTTTGTCTAATTTTATTGACAAAAAAACACCTTTGGTGTTTCAATCATTTTGTGTTGATAGAATAGTTGATGTTCTGCTAATGCGATAATATTAAGATGTATTTATCAATAAACTTTTATCTTTTGAACTGAAGTTTTCATTGCGCCAAATGACCGAATCCCGTCCCAATTTTTTAGTAAAATTGATATAAAACTTATAAAAGTATCTAAACTACGAAATATCTCAGGAAAGAACCATGTCCAGATATAAAATGAGGCAATTTTTTTTCTATCATAACCGTGAAACTTAAATGTTCCAAGAGACAATCTAAATGATTAAAACCGCTATCATCCCAAGGTAAAACTAATCTCTTTTGTGAAAGTGGAGCAACCCTGGACATTTGAAACGGTAAATATACTACCATTTGTTCCAGCTATTTTCTGGGTCTTTTCAAGCCTCAAACTTTATATCACACTAGAATGAAAGTCGGTCTACTACATAAAAGCTTAAAGCTAAAAATAGTAACCGTAGAAAATAATAAAGTGTAAACGTCACTCAAATCCTTCCACTTTCTTTTTGCTCATATGTCAGTCGCTGCCACTCTTGAGTTTTCACTTTCACTCAAGTTCCCCACTTTCCCAGCAACATGAGCTAAAATTGATTTATGAGGGAATATGAACTGGAGTACCAGCTCAGGGATTAGTGTCATCAGAGAATCAAACATTTTGTCGGTCTGTTCATCCCATTCGCTAATCCACACATATGACGCAGTCTTTAGTTGAGTAATATACTGACAGATGAGACATGAGAAATATTTTATTTGGTTCTCTGTCCTTCCGAAGCAACTATTTTGGTAAATCAAAATAAGAACTCTCCAAACAACAACACGCTCATACTTTGTTGTTAAGCAAAATTGGCATTATATTTTTAGAAGCTTTTTATGCAAATGGTTGTAGGTTTCGAATAAACTCCACTGTTTATTACAGTACGCAAATTTAGCCCATATTGAACAAATATTGGAATAAGGCTGCAGGATTTTTCTCTCTATAATTCCGTTTCTTCCATATTTCCAGTCTTGTGGCTTTCAGCCAAGAAACGTTCTTTGTACCCCAAATCTTTTAATATTATTCCTTCCACATCACTGAAGATGACAATGGAATGGAAACGTCTTTCGATAAAAACAATAGGGAATAAACGGTGGAAAGTTTTGGGAGGAAAATCGACAAGATTCCCTATTTTCGAGAGCTTTAAGGGAAGGCTTGTAATAATGCAGTGATCTGTATACTCAACCAAAATATTGATTTTCATAATGGGGACGAGGAGGACATTGACTTTGGTTTAAATCTCGATGGAATCTTACTAGTAATGTTCCCGAATATTGGGAAGGTTGCAAAATATATTGTTATGTAATATCAAGTTTTCTGAATAGGTAGAATTCATGGTCTGTCCCGAAAGATTTGCTTAGACATGTTGACAGTGTTTGAAACAAAAGAAAGGATTCCACTTAGAAAAATGCATTTCAACATAAACTTTACACAAGTTCATGAAAATGTGTCTCCTGGTCTATCTAAAAATAACTACTGCGACGTCATGCACAACTCAAACATGCCCATAAATTTGTTATGATAAAATATTCCAACTTAACTTTAACATTTGCAATTCTAAATCACATTAAGTAGCACAAAGTATATATGATATGATGAAAATTGTCAAAGTGAAATATTGAATATGGACTAAATATATGTGCTTCTCTAGAAGCATAATTTTATACGTGTGATATATACAGACGGGTTTAAAGAAATCTGAGAGGACGATGATGAAGAAGAATAAATATGCATGACCAAATCGGATTTGAGATATAATTCGGATTTCGTCGTACAAGGACATAATGACATTTACAAAGTCTAATGAAGTTTTGAGTACGTAATAATAATGTAATCGAATTTACCTCTCTTCATTTTAAATTCGTTTCGTTGCTTCTACTGAATTTGGTGAAAGTTATTTGTGCTGCACTGACGTCTTAATTTTCTCGTAAAACGAAGAGGGAGTTGGAACTACAAAGCAAAATCCTCTACTTTCATGTAAACTACATTATAGCAACTACAAACTCATAAATAATTTGCTAAATAAAGAGGCGTTACTGTTGATTCATTGTGTTCAATATATTTTGCAAATCGTTAGAATACCAGGAATTTTGCATTTGTCGATTTTTCATATTACTTGAAAATCTTATACATCTGCTATATACAGCAAACATTCTCGCAAGTTTTAGATTAATATTGAAGCGTAGAAAATTGCTAAGAAAGCATTTATCGTTTGTTTAGGATGCAATCGAATTTTGTGTTAATTAAGATAAACAATTGCATTATAATATTTCGAAATATACTTAAATTTGGATGTTTCGTGATGTATGAAAACATCACTGATGAAATTGGAAATTAATTTCATTAAATTGTAAAATGAATACTTAATCCCTTCCAAGTTTGTTATGCTGCTGCAGGCGATTTCCTTATAAAATAATCATCGTAGTGGGAAAAGCCACTTTCTCTTTGCTTCATCATCTTTTAGCTTTATTTCTTTCTGTGTCACCCTAATGTATTATATAAAGTCGTTATCACATTTTCTCCTGTAGTTTCAGCTCATTCGCAGTATCATCCAACGTTTGTAAACATGTGAATTCAAAGGTGTCATTATAATCGCAACTACCCGCTAGGCTACCTTCGAGCGACATTTTGCATTTATTTTGTAGTTGGCGAGAAAAGCCTATCTCAACACCAAAGCATTGCAAGATAAGAACCCCCACAGATTCAAATTGATATGGGTATTACACCATTCATCAAACAAAAGAGCTTCTCGTTGATGTTTTAGATTTCTTTGCAATACGAGCCACAAAGAGGTCCTTGAAAAGATGTAGCCAGAGGCTTGTATTCATTATTTTTTGCAGTTGACAAAAGCTTTATAACGAACTCCTTCCAATCATGTACCACATTTCATAAAGAGGAACCTCATTATGCCAAAACAGCTTCCGTCAGATATCACAATCACATTATACATTTCCCTATATGAAAGAGTCAATCAGTGAGTGTTCCCTTTGAGCTGGTGAGGCGCGTATTAAA
>JAQIXX010003031.1:0-21456 GCA_034700605.1 Willowsia nigromaculata
TCGATGTTACAACCATCGGGAATGGTGGCCGTCCCCCATGACGAACAGGGCCTAAAGGCCTTGAGCCTACACGAGCAGAAATAAACAAGTCACTTAAAAACTCACATCGCCCCAAAAAATTTAGACTTTGCACTTGCTCTCCATCTATATACCTGGAGGTGGAGGACCATGCCCGCCGGCAATTAGCATTGCTGGAGTTGGTCTAAACGGTCCTTCCGTACTCGTATAAATTTCACTAGGAACTCCCCACGATCTCGGAGGTGGTCTCGGTCCCCCCAGGAAAAATTGTGGGGGAGGCTGTGCAACCGACCATTGCACTAAACACACCGAAACTACACAAATCACTGGGAACACAAAATTCCCAGCCATTTTTTAAAAACTTTTAAACAGCCGGTTCAAAAAACTCCACAAATCAAACTTTGGGAACTTGTCAAACAAGAGGAAAAATTATAAAATATTTTTGCACGTGCACTATTTTCCTGACATTTTTTATTACTCAACAAAGATTATCAGGACTCGATATGCACGCACATATCTTTTCTACTTTTCTCAATAATACTGATTATCATTCAAATCACAAGCACACACACACTAAAAAACAAGGAGGTGGACACTTTACAGAAAACTGAACAGAGCAGTTATTATAACACTCGAGCAATATTTTCGAATCCTTTCGAGAGAGTTGCTCTCAGTACACAGCTATGAGAGCACAATTTATTTCCTGTCTGTTCACTTGGCTCTCTTTGATCGTTGAATGAGATGATGTGAGGAAGACTCGCTGAATTTTTATTAGAAGGAGAGTTCACTGCAGTTTTTCACTTGACTCGTTTTCTTGTAACAAATGACGTTTTCAAATCATCATTATCAAATCATTGTTATGCTAGAGGGAATCAAACAATAAGCGTTCTTAGAAGAGGGGGAAGCAAGGTGAAGGTAGGATACTATTAGAAGCTAAAAGGCTCTAGTGGCAGTTATAACAGGTAACTAGCATCTATTTCCTTTTTAACTTATGCAATAGTAGGTACACCGCAAGCCAAAAAGAGCACATTTTGAGGTGTCTAGTTTTTGGGGATGATGATGACCACTAGTGATCTAATGATTACCGGATGCTTACACGCGGCGACTTATGACATCAACGATGATCGGCCCTTCCTCGTGTGTAACCTCAGGTAAACCAGCAAACAATGAAGTAGTAGTGCAAAACTGCAAACGATGGATCATCAAATCAAACAATTTGGTAACCACAAAGGAACCATTGTTTGAACAAGCGCATAACTATTAAGATGGCTCGTAATGATATTACTCCCGTTTTTTATAATGTATATTTTTTGTAAACCAGCAAAAACCGGATGCCTACTTTTTGGGGAAAAAAGCAGAAAAATGCGAAAACCTCTTCCCATGTATCTAGGCAAAAATAATGAGTTGAGGTGTTGGTGACAGATTATAATTGTTTCGTTTTTTTTGAAGTGCCACATTATCTTTTCAAAAATTGGTAATTATCGAATAACTGTTTAAATACATAATAGCTCGTCAGTGTGGTACATGCGACACATATGTAATTATGAACTTTAACAATCGCGTCATTATAGGTACGCTGAAAATTTCGTCGGGACGCATGTATGCAGATATTTATGGCGTCATTCATAAAATGAGACATTCAAACTGGCTCATTATGCGATAGGGTTTCATCCAAACTTTTAAAAAGCTGGCAAGTCACTGTGAATGGCCCCATATCAATTCGATGGTGTCAAGGGATCATTAATTTTTATAAGAGGGGAAGTGTACACAAGGCACAGTTTTGTTTGAGGTTTTAAAATGATTGGTATAAAGATGCCATATTCAGCACATAGTATATTTTTCCCCGTGTACATGTATCTCATGATATGAATGAAATAATGAAAGTGAAAACCGCTGTCAATTCATGTCTTGTTGTCTACCAGAAGTGGCAAAAATCTATACAAAAAATACAGCCATAAAAATTCCTACGTACACTCGTTTGTCTATCTTTTTTTTTAAACTGCAAACTTTTTTTTACTTTCTTCCTCGCAAAAAACATTTTGTGTGCGAGTATACCTTCGCAGGTCACAATGCAGGTTAATGATTCTATCATCATCTTTTAAAAACACATTTGTTGCCAGATTTTTGGGTGAAAATGGTTTCTAAAATGCATGGGTGTGTGTTTTAGTTGGGTGTAAAGTGTTTTGGCTTGTGGTTTGGTTTTAAGCTGGAAATGGTAATTTTTGTGTCAAGAAAACGCATTACCTTCATTAGCACATTGCCTGAAATTTTATCGTCTGTAAACACTTATGAATTATGAGCTTTCTTGCCTGAGGGGACTATTCGATATGTATTTTCACCATAACGGCTTTTGTGGGTGTGGGGTTTGGTGGAGGATTGAATCTTTGTCTGCTACCGTGTTTAGTTCGCAAATAGGTAGGTAGTAGGTACGGTGTTTTATTTCCTTATGTTCATTTTTTTGTGAACTTAATAATAAATGTTAATTTTGTAGATTTTTCTCAATTTAGAGGTAATTTTGGGAGGATTCAAGTATGGTGCCGAAAATCACTTAGGCTAATTGATTGGGAAAATATATTGTCAAAATTGCAACTAGGACAAAAATCTTGTTTGATTTACTATTATTTCATGTAAATGATTGTCCCATAAATAAAATTGTATTCATTGAAATTCAATAGATTGTCACTAAAACAATAGGATGCATTTTTGTGCAATGCTGTTAGGTATAGATGTAGGCACTTAAGGGCATTTACGCTAAAGTTTTTTTTGCACTCCGGTAGGTACTTATTTCTATTTTGAAATATTCATTCCATCTGGTTTTTTACATGTGAAGGAAGAAGAGTTGCGATTAAATTGGTGAGCTGGCCATATTGAGCAGTAGGAGAAGAGCAGAAACACTTTCACTTTTGAAAGAACTTTTTATAATGTGCAGGGCTGGGGTGTATAAAAATACATGAAATTTTGAAAAACTTTTTTGTGAAAATAAACGAAGAAGATGCTGAAAAGGTGGGTGATATACAAATTGATTGTGTTAGCCATCTCGTCCTTTACAACTTTTGATTATACAAGTATACTACATGCATCAGCAATGCAGAAGAGGATGCTAGGTTGGCTGTTGCATATTTAATGCAATTTTCTTCATTTTTTACATCATCACAACTTGTTCGACAAATATGCATGACTGCATGCAAGTAGGTATGAACTTTGAGAAGATGATGTCTCTGAAAAAGGAAGATGATTCATTTAAATACGTGTCATTATCAGCTTTATGTATTGTTACTTTGTGCTTGTACTGTGTTGCATGTGTTTTCAGTGCCGGATAACCCGACACCACAACTTTTACTGCTGTATCAGTTGTATGTCACTAATGTCACGTTTACGCTTATCATTGCAGTTTCACAATAAGAAACGCATGAAACCTTAAATTGAACGTTGTATCAAAGAAAGATACTAAATTATTGTACAAGTTTCCATTTTATATGATAAATGTCGTAATTATGCACTTATACTGCACACCAACCGTTCGTGAAGTAGACCTGCTAGCAGTTTATTCGCATCGTATCTTCAATTTTTTTTAGCAATTCATGTTGTAGGTTAGTCTGTTAAACCGGTTTGAAGTTTGAATGCATTTTCATTCGTTTCTCGCATGGGCCAAAAATGCACTTCTTTCTAGTTAAGTAAGCACAGACATAAATGTCGCGACTCTAAATAAAATTTCAAAATCGCGTAATACTCTGGGTAGGTATTAGACATCTCGTGTTTCTACTCTACTTCATTTCAATTAACACGATACATGCACGTGCGGTTAATTTGGCATCGTTTAATTGCTCAAAATTTTTAATCTTTGATCTTAATTTATAGCAGTGTTATTCAATTCCTATCTATAGGCATACGATTACGATGTCTGCGATTGCGGCGTACCTACTTGCAGAAACTCAAATTTACGGAAACTGTTTATCTCACAAATGTGCTTATATTTCTCATGAATTTAAAATAAAATCATATCATTTGAGCTTTAACTTTTAAACATTTATAACCCCATTTCCCAAAAAAATTAATAGCTCCTGATTATCACATCAATTATTCTCAAAAAAGAGAACGTTTTGAAAAATAATTGTCGCATTCTTTGATTCCCTTTTTTCCTACCTACGCACAATTTTTCACGCACGATTTACCTTCGTGACAAGCAAGTGACATTTGAACTTGCGTCATCATCATCTCATCAGTGAATATTTTATGTCCAAAACTTCAAAAGTGTAAATAATTACATATTATTCTTCATTTCGAATCCATCATTCCAAACGATAAATACCTAACTGTCTTTTTCTCTTTTCCAATTAAAATGAAAAGTGTCACAAGAATCCAATAGCTAGTCATGAAAGAAATGTCTGCTAACACCTTCAACAATATTTTCCTTTGTACCTTTTAGCATAGTACTTCCTGTATATGCGCATATGCAATCATCGACAAAAGAAGGTTCATTCTCCTGTGATGTTCATTAAATGATTATCAATATGAATTATATAATTCCAACTTCATTACATCTCGTTTATTATTATCACCATAACTTGACGAGCTCGTGCTCTATCATTTTTCTGCAAAGACTACCTCTACTACTGCACATAATGCACTCCTTCAATGCAAATTTATACTAGGTGAAAAAATCACTTGAAAAAAATAACAACTAGCGCAAGATTACATAATAACATGATATACTCAGCTAATAATTGAGCAGAAAACCAACCTATTAATTTTCAATGTAGAAAAGTGTCACTTTCTGCTAACCCCTATACTTTTTGGGGATGCTGGCAATAAATGTAATGTGTGTCCTGCATTTTATTAAAATATTATCCAATTTATTTACATCCATTTAAAAATTAAAGTACTAATAAACTAAATGATTGTATGATGCAATAAAAAAAATCTAGAAGGTATTTTTGCTTGAATGACTTTCATATGCAGTTAGTTCAAGATGATGACCAGTGATGCAAATTGAGGAAGAAGTCGTTGCTGCGTGTACTCCGCATTTGTCGTTTGTGGTTGACGGTTTGGTGTCGTTGTCGTTTATGTTCAGAGATGCGAGTATATCGGCTTGTTTATGTATTTGGAATGGAATTGAGTTGACGGTTGACCAAAATAACCAAAACCAAACAAAAGGGGATTTTAGCAGTCAAACTGTTTGTTATTGTGAACAATGCAAGTTACAAGAGGCGGTGATAGTAATCGCCAATCACTCACAATAGAGATCATTTAAAATGCAGAAAAAATGCACAGCACTCCATTAAGATTACCTAAATATTTTGCTCTTTTACTGCCATTTTTTAAAAAAATTTGACTAGCTTGCTGAATGGGTCACAGAGTGGTCGCATTCGCTATGTAGAGTAGACATATGGGGAAGCCTTGTGGCTATTTATCAGCATATATTTTTACAGACACATATGTAAAATGATCATTAGTAAAATGATATAGATTTTAATGATAAGGTGACGACAGCTAAAGTCAAGCATGTTTAATTCAGGTAAAAAAATTCTAATGATTCTATGCATTAGTCATGTCACTCATGTCACCAAAAAGATTGGTAGGTATGAATTGTTTTGAGAATTCGGGGTAATGTGAGATACTTAATTAAGCCATACACAATCTAATTTACTATTCAAATCAGTGAAATGCAGTAGATCAGTTTCGTCAGAACAAATTATTTGTTACAGTGATCAGAACACGAATTGATGGACGAGTGTAATTATTACCCACACCCTTTCGTTCATTGTCTTTTGCATAAAAAATTATGTAAAATGCAGCACAAATGCATTTATAAGTAGTTTAATCAGTTTGCATATTGACCACAATTGAATATGGATAACGTTAAATAATCTTGCGCAACATTGGCTTGTAGAATATGCACCGGTTGACCGGTTCATATAGCTTTTTAAAGAGGGCTAATGAAGAAGAGTGGGCGGAAATTCATGTCTCCGTGTAAAAAAACATGCGTAACTTTATCTAAATGGATTGAAATTTTTTTCCAAAATAGAATTTAGTTTTGGCATGTATGGCATCATGTACCTATAAATTAGACTGAACAACAATGGTGGCAAACGTGAAGGAAAACACGCGTCAAAATCGTAATTGTTCACATCTGTCGAAATTCCTGAGTAGTTTGATGCGACATGACAGAATTTGTAAACAAACTTGAACCAGTAGTACTTGCACTCGTCATCTAACACCAAACCAGCATAAGCATAAGGTACAAATTCTTTCCGCCCTATGGGCAATACTGATTGATATTTTAATTTATCTACTATTTAATTGCGATGAGGATGAGTTTTCAATTTCAATCTTGAAAATTGTAAAGGGTTAGGACAAAAGCTGACATCGATACGGCTTTGCAAAAATGCAATTAGCTCAGGGGTGCAATGCACTGGCTACTTAAATGTTTTAATAGAAGTGTTGTCACTTTTGTCAATATAGAGATGATGCTAATAATGAGATAGGATAAATGGCTAAGCAAATATTTCAGACATTTTTACGACCCACAACCGAGAAAATGTTGAGTAGTTTCGGCCTTTTTGCATTCTTAGCTGAAAAATGTCAAGCTGCGATACTGTCATCATGAAAATATTTGCATGCTTTCTTTTTGGCGAATCTGACATTCAACAGGAGAATACGGTACTTAATTTCTGTGAACAAAATGTGTACCAGGATCTGTTTATACCAATAGCACCACTTAACAATCAATGATGATACTTTAGAAAAATTTACTTGGAAATCGAAAGCTATTTGCATCCATCCCCGTTAACCCCAATATGACAAAATGTTGCAAGGCTATATATAAAAACTGCAATCATAGTTGGCGACAGCCACTAATTACCTGGCTTGTGATCGGATTAGTCTCAGATAAAAACCTGCATAGTTTTGTAAAGCTCCATTTCGCACTACTGGTCAACACATTCAAAATGGCCAGTATTCGTCCCAGTTTCTGCATTCTACCATTTACACTAGCGATCTTATTAACAGCTAAAGCCAATGTGGGCAGATTTCCATCAATTCCAACTGTTAGTTTCCCCATCTTTCCTACAGGTAGAAAATTACTGAAGAGCAGTTAATCTAATTCGTCTATCGGAAATATAAAGAATTAATTTAATTCTACAGGTTGGGCTAAAAGTTTTCAACACGAGCGAGGGAAATACTTTGAAGGGGATATCCTCATCAGGAACTGGCCGATAGGAGGAGACCCTGAGGATCTCAAAGCAGGTTCTTATAATCCCCGCTGGGTTGATGGAGTGATTCCGTATACATTTCATCCGAATATTCGTGAGCGTTATTGTGAACAAAGTTTCTCTATCAAACTATGAAGTTAACATTAACGTTCTTGATTACCAAGTACTTGCTCATCTTTTTAAAGAAATACCTGGCCGGAAAGCAATTCTAGCTGCCATGCGAGACATTGAAACGAAAACCTGTATCCGCTTCAAAAATCGACGGATACGAAAGCCAGAAAAGGATTACGTTTCGATCACCTCATTTAATCAGGGATGTTACTCTTATGTGGGCAGAGATGGAGGTGGTCAATTATTAAATCTGGGACCTGGGTGCTGGTCAAAAACTACAATTGTTCACGAGCTAGTTCATGCAATAGGTTAATTAATCATCGTTAAATTTTAATATAATACCTGAATAACCTGGCAGTATTCACTAAAAAAATTAATTTTTAATTGAAGGTTTCTGGCATGAGCAGTCTCGATTGGATAGAGACAAATATGTCAACGTTCTGTGGAACAACATACCCCGGGGTAATGTGAACATTTCAAGAAGAACAATTAATTTTTAACTATTTATTACAGTAATTGATTCCTTATACATTTTCAGTATATTGGCGCGAGTTCTCGAAACATTCAAAATTAAACGACTTTGGAACAACATACGACTACAGAAGCGTAATGCACTATAGTTATAACGCATTCGCCAGGTACAGAGGTCGACCTACAATCACCCCAAAGGAAAACATTCCATGGAAACTTCTCGGCACTGGCGACAAATACGGAGGGCTAACGGAAACTGATGCTTTGCAAATTAACAAAATGTACAACTGCACCACTGATATAATTGACGATCAATCTAATAAAATCTATTAATTTATTTATTCAAAGTATTTTATGAACTTTCAAAACATCTACTCTTCCTTTCTTTCCACCACATCAACATATACAAATTCATGTGGTGCAAACATCCAGGGTCCAACCTTATGAAATTTTAGCTCCGAATCTGGTCTTATCTCAAACTTGAGCTCCTTCAAAAGATAAGCACTCACAATATGCATACATTCCATGGAGAATCTCTTCCCTGGACAGTTTCTTGGTCCGTGTCCAAATGTGCTCCAAGCAAATGGATGCATATTGTCTTTATTTTCTGGAAGCCATCTATCCGGTAAAAATGCTTCCGGCTCTGGATAATAGTCGGGATGTCTGTTTGCAGCCCAAATAGGAATTTGGATAGTCATCCCCTTGGGGATTTCCAACCCGAACTGCTCATTCTTCCAAGTTTTTGTGCAGACGCGTTCCGCCCTGTAGAAAAATGGGTGGAGCCTGGAAGCCTCTTGAATACATGCCAATAGATATGGAAGTTCTCCCAAATTCTCGTGCTGAATATTCCCTGAATGTTTTTCAAAAACGCTTGAGATCTCCTCGTAAACTTTTTCTTGCATCTCGGGATTTTTTGCAAGATGATAAATCATTGTGCCGAGAATCGTGCTCATTTGGTCTTGACCCACCCAAAAGAAAATTAGAGCTTCGCACATTAACGTGTCTTCTGTGATGTTGAGTCTTTTCATTTCTTGGGAGTTCAGTTTGTTTTCCCATTCGATACAGAGGTCTACAACGTCATTTAGCTTCTGACCGCTTTTCCGACGCTCGTCCATGATGGATTTGAAGAGACGGACAAAGTTTTTAGTTGCTGGACCATTCATCATTGTGCCGGGGATGTATTTTAGGAGAAATGGGAAAGTGACTGGAAACAAATTCATGAAAATTTAGCATCACGATAAATCAGAACCAAACCAAAGCTTTTTAAAATGTTAGCTTTACAAGTCCAAGAGACTACACTCGGCCACTTCAAAGCTGGAGGAGACATGATATCCCGGATAAGCTTTTGGTAGGGGTTATCCCGATTAAATCTATCAGCGATTTTTATGGAGAAGCAGGAACGGAAAACCAAGTCTGTTAGCATTGTGTTCAGGGCGCTGCATAAATTTATATCAGAGCAGACATTAAAATTCATAATTAGTATTTTTGAGAAGGCATTTAATGTAAGTCACTTTAATTTGCATACTCATCAATAGGAAACTTTTCTAAGCGTCCGGTTTTGCCACTTGACGTTGACCGAATCCCTTTTTTGATATCCTCCACAAAATCCTTGGTAGCCTCTATGAATGGCATGTTCATAAGCTTTATTTTTGAGCTGCTAAAAGCTGGAGTAGAAGTGGTGCGGACTACTTTCCACTTATCTCCTGGAAACAGATTGAAAGAATCAGTTCTCACGCTGCCCCAAAATCTGAGAAAGAAAATTATATTTATTTCTCCAACCTGGAAGGAAATCCGGCATTTCGTTGAGAACTGGATCATTGAATTCTAGGAGTCGTTTAGTATCAAAGTATTGTGAGTCCTTGACAGTAATTAAGCGAATGAGTTCAGGATCACAAACGAATATTTGCGGATCGCGACCTTCGTACACCTAAAAAGTTTAAATCATGTGATTAGTTATAACTTCTTTAACAGCACTAAAAATTTAATGCAGAAATACGAATGGGCTGTTATCAAGTTACCCCGAAAAATCCTCCATATTTCTTCATCCATTCGATATCCTTTTCTGGGGCAGGTATTTCGAACAAGTCATGTGTACTCCCCAGAAGGAAATGCGGTTTCACTACAGGTATCCCCATTTTCTCCAATTTTCCAAAATGCCATCGTGCGTAAAGAACCAAAGAGATGAGCAAAAGTGAGATAATTGCTGCAAATACAACAACAACTAGAAGTAACATTTTTGGAGCTCGTTTAAGTAAAAATGAGGGAGATCCATTAGCGATTAACTGCAAGCAACTTCTGACGACTCATTTGAAAATGGTTGATCAGTACTTAGTACTTGTTGAGATTGAGATTGTGTATTTACCTAATTAATTTTTACCCTGGAGCCGCAAATGACATTTAGAAGTTGAAAAGTCAAGATGGTAGAAAAGTGGCAAACAATATGAGATATTGCTTGGAAAAATATTATACTTTCAAGCTGTGTTAAAGGTTAATAGACTAATAATAGCTACTGCTTCTTTAATCTATCTTAAATTAAATCCATTAGTAAAGTAAAATGTAAAAATAGCCGTGTTGCATGAGTTCAAATAATTACAGGGTCTGCTATGCTGCAGATTGGCAAACACATTATGATTTCTTTGAACATTACTTAGCAAATACAATTCTCTGTGCGAAAAGTGAACCGCAACGTAATTATATAATATTTACTCAGCATTTGATTGATAAAGTGCTTACTAGTTATGTAAACTCAAATTTGTACAAAGTTATAAGACCATTAATGTTTGTAAAATAATGCAGTTGAAGTTATATGCATTTTCAAACACATTAAAATGCTTCAGCAAATATTGGTATTTCTGAAGATGAGTTGAAGCGCGACTGGAAACTTGAAAAGCTAGAATGAAGAATCGGGATATGTGCGAGTACTAAAATTGCACAACTCTTTTGTAGTATTCACTTATCATGTCATGCATGTTGAAATACTGACTCGTAAATTTTTCCCATATTTTTGTCTCCTTTCAACTGTTTTTTTTTCAGTAGCTGGAAGGAGAAGGAGGAGCTAATAGAGGTATTTTATGGGGATAGATGAATATATGCCACATTTCCGTTTAATTTTCATAGAGAAGTCTTTTAATAGCCTTAATTCATTTTACTGTTCTCTTTGTCACATTAATGTTAAAGCCATTTTATCTTCAGTATAATGTTTCACATCTTATATTGTAATATATTGTAATAACACGAATTTTTTAAACATTGTCCTCGTGGCTTGTGAAATTTTCACATTACAAAAAATCTGGAACAAATATACTTCAGTTGCCAGGTTGCCAACAACTTTTTACGATAATGAACTATTTTTTTTAGTTAGTAATGGTCTATGCATTTTGTTCTTAGTTACCTGACTCTACTTATATAGGTATACATATATATTACCTTGTTCAGTTCTGACCATAAAATATCGAGCAACTACCCGAATTCCGAAATTTTCATCAAATTCAATGACTCAGTTCAATCGAGTAATTTTTCATTGGAAAAATCTATTTTGTAAATGTCAATGCCATAATGCCATTTTGGTCGTTTTTTTACTATTATCAGTCTTATTATCCGTTAATTTGAAAATATAGCTAATATACGCAATGTCTCACACTCTCTATATAGTTAATAGCCAAAGCCAAGCTATCGTCACAACTTAAACCTGAGGCGTCAATTGTCTATTCTACTTTTATATTGTATACGATTCTGTGGCAATCGGTTTCTTCATTTTCTCAAAGACTCAGTTTGACGAGAAGGTGGAGCTCTGATGTGACTTGACTATTATTAGACTTGATCATACTCAGTTGCTGTCGATTAAATTTGCGATAAATTTCCTTGTGATTTATAATGACTGATTATCCCACGCAACTGTCTCTTATGAAAGATTATGCATTGATGGATGTGCAAACTTTTGCTTAAAAAATTGCGAATCTTTTGAATTGAAATGCGAGTAGTCCTAAATTGTTGACATAAAGCAAGTAGGAAACGGGTAATGCATAGGCAGTGAAAGTTAATGCTTCAAAAATCAATTAGATGAAAATTGAAACACCTTGAGTCACCAATAGGAAAATTTATGTCCACTTATAATCACCTATAATGCTACAAAGTTAAAGTCATTGAGCAAGGTCACAAATATACAAGTTATGCAATCCTAGTGAATTTTTGAGAGGATACTTTGGCAAATTAGAAATACACTTAATGAGGATTTCCTACCGTATACATATATACTCGCATATTATCCAGGTTTCTGCGAACTTTTACAGAGTTCAATGGTCCGTCCTCCAGAACTAACTTTGCATACCTCAGAGTACTTACAATCATTAAAAAACTTGGCAAAATGTGGCCTGAATTTCGAAAAGTGCAAGAGAAAAATCCATTATTTTCGCTCCCAAATTCACGTATCAAAGATAATAGCATCGCGTTTTTCATTTCCTCCACAACTCCACCTGTCTCAAATATCCCCAAAACGTCTTCACCTTGTAGTACTTATCTCGCCACATATTTCCAATTTTTCTCTTATCTTTTCATCGTTCCATTTAAAATCCGAGTAGAAGACCACAACGTAGTTACCTGCGAGCCTGTGTCGAAGCCAGCGAAAGTAAAATAAGATAAGCACTTATCATTAAATTTTCTCATTAAAATGACTAATTCATTTCCTGTCAAATTGCAGATATTATGCATAATTGTTCAAGCAATGGCACAACTATTTATCATTTATTCCATCTACGACGCTGCTCATTACATGATGTCTCCTGGTGTCGACGCCTGGGCAGTTTTGACATTCGTTGCTCATATATTCGAAATTCTGCTTGAGACCATCATTTTCCTCAAATTTTGGAGGGACCGACGTCAACTGGAACGATTCTTGAATTTATTACAAAACTATCATCATTCCAACCCGAACCGGAAGTTAATTTACTCCCCATGGGTCGTGATACCTCTCACTTACGTCACCCTCCTTGTCGCCGGCTATCTTTCGAACTACCGCCGAGGCCTGATCTGGTCAGCTGCCTATTCGATCACTGACCTTTTCACTGTCCAGGAATACACTTTGTTCCTTCCGGTGGAAAACAAGGAGAGGGAAGTGCTTTCACTTGTAATTTTTTGCATTCTCTTTTTCCTCCAGCGTGTAACCAGCGTTTGTGAGTTGCTATTATTCGCAGCATCTCTGTCAATGTACCAGCTAGTAAAGTCTGGATTTCGAGAGGAAGTTCGAGATCAAAAGTCAGCTCATGAGTTGATGGAATGCTTTATGAAGATGCGAACCTGCTTTTCAGAGTTTAATGGGATTTTTACAAAAACTTATTTGACGCATTATATTTCTACTCTGCTCTACTATATCAGGACGTCTGCGATCCTGACAAAGATGCCGTTTGGAGCTGACAAGTCATATAATTTGGTGTATATTTTGGTCCATGGATTAACATATTGTTCTGCATGTGAAGTCTACAAAATGGTGAAGTCTTCGGTGAAGGGTTGGATAAGACGAGGAAAAATGAGCAAGGATGTTTCCCATGTTGACCTCACGAGGATGAGCATTTTGGGAGCGGAAGTGGAAACGGATCCAGTGGGAATTTCATGCCATTTTTATCCCATTTCATACGGACTCATGGGATCGGTAAGAATGCATTGCAAATTGATATCAATTTAATATGTATTCATTAATCCTTTGTCCTTGTAGTTCTTAGGACTTCTCGCAACCTATGCTATTTTTGCGGTTCAAATGCAGTCAAATGGACTGCAATAAAATACTAGATACCTACACTGCTGCCTCTCTCCATTCCATTATCATTAAATTAAGTCTATTACACTATTACAGTGTAAAGTGTACAGTCATTAAAGTTAATGAACTAAAAACATGTCAATCGATAGTTTGTCAATAAAGCATGAACTTTGGAATTCGGTGCATGCATTAAAAATATAATTTCGAAAAATGATTACTCATTACACACCAGCTTTCATTTTCATAAAACTCAATTTAGCAACAGCAACAATTTACTGCAATTAATTAATTGGATTTCTTGCTCCATTCGCATTTAGCTCGAATAAAAAGTGATTAGCAAAAATGCAAAAATGAGAAATTCCTTCATGATGCTCGCGAATGCATTTTGAATAACAAGCAATTTGCATGTTTTATGTCAAGCATTTATGCAAATGCAGACACATGGCAAGCCAACTCTCCTCGTAACTTCTAAGCATTTTTCTTCGTACACATACAACATCCACCACAAACAGTTCTCATCATTCTTGTTTCATGTTTAGACTCGACAGCCAATATTAGCCTACTTAACATCGTAGACCGTAATTAACGTTTCAACTAAAAAGTGAAAGTATCAGTTTTGTGGGACATTTAAAATAACATTTTCAACTTTTTATTGCTTACAAGTTTGAAGTTCGGAGTTCGGAAGGCAATATGGGTTCTTTAGAACGTGGTAGAAGATCACCTAGTACGACTAGTGGAGAAGAAGATGGAGGAGCCTCTGGGACCAACAATTCGGAACAATTAGATAAGATTTTGTAATAATAACGCTTTATGAATCATGCATGAACTGTTAAAGTAATGATTGCCTCATGTGACCAAGATATAAAATAATCATGATTTCGTTTTTACTAGGAATTTCGTGAAGAAACGAAGAGAGATGAAGGACCCCTCTGCCACGAAAATGACAAGTTTTGAGTTCTCCGACACCGACCTGGAACCTCTCTACAAATCCATGGCTTGCCAAGATTGCAAGAAGCTCCCTCACCCATCTCGTCGATACAAGTGTCTTCGCGGTCATTCTTACTGTTTTGAATGCTACAGAAAACGAGTTCCCTCCACCACCAGCCCAAGCGAAAATCCAAACCAACTGGAGCCCCCAAAAGTCTGTGGATTCCCAATGGCATCCCATCAACTCGACCTGGTTGGCTACTCCCACGGATTCCTCCCACCTGGAGCTGCCGCTACTTCGGAAGCTAGTAAAGCCACATTGGAAGAAGAAAAGAAAATTGGAGGGTGTCTTCGTGATGTCAACCGTATTGAGGATTCCGACCCTCTCTACCTCCAAGTGTTCCGAAATTCTCATTGGAAATGCCCATTTTCCCGTGAGGAGGTGCAATTCCAATTCCAATGTCCCTCTGCAGAAGGTGTTCCAGGCCGTAATGTCGAATCCCATTTTATGAAATGCCTCGAGAATGCAATGAAGCAGCCATTGCCAAAAAAGCAGTGAGATGATCTCCGATATGACGGTACAAGTACATGATTAAAGCAGAATACACTCTATACACTCGTTAGCCTCTAAATTTTTCTTACAATCCAAATAATAATAAGTATCCAATTTTTTATTTCCATTTTTAAGGTTCTACGCTCAACGTGATGAACAATGAAAATCCAATCGTCTTTCAACGACCCAGAAACAAAACAAAAAATACACAGTAATTAATAATATATCATATACAAATAATATAAAGTACGCTATATATTTTTATGTATGTAATGTAGTAGTATGTATAGTAAGTAGTTATATATTATATTTATATATCATTAATTTATGTAATGTATATAGTATAATTGCTTTTCCCAAGAGATAATTATAGAATAATGTGGCCTCTATATGACTCCAAACTGCAAATATTTTTTTTATGTATGGACAACAACACCAATTTATAATAGAGTTTTTTAATAATTAATACAATAATTCATAAGAATAATAACAACATCATTTCATCATCAGTTTTTCATCTTTAAAGAGTACAGCAGTATAATATATAGCAATAGACACACACAAATATTAAAATTAAAGAATAAGAATACATAATCATATAATAATCATTTAATTATATGGAACATTATAGCGCATCATCATCGTCATTTAATTAACAACGAATAATAATAGTAACATAGTTAATCATACAACACTTTTTACATTTAAATTGTTTGGAAAAGAGAGAGAGAGACATTTTCTCGTGGGGATCTGCTGACAAAAAATGGACGCATCCCTCAGGGGGAGATGCTTTCACCAGCATAAAAGTTCAAAAACCGCCACGTGCATACACCTCTTTCTAAAATAGCTGGAGAAAGGGTTAAGTATTTACATAAAAATTATTAAAGCAACCAATTAGATTCCTGATTATGAACAAAAAACAGAGATTTCATTTTTTTAAAGGATCCACATATCTCATCTATTTTTTTCGTACTGACAATAAAATTATTTTTCGTGACTGTTGCTGCTTTCTTTGAAAATGCTGGAGTGTGTGTGTGTGTGTGTGCTTATATATTTTTTTGATGCATTTTTGAAACAAAACTAAAAAGCATGCAGAAAGAAAATCTTTTTCTTTAGATTTTAATAAGGAATCATTTAAGAATAAGTTTTCTTTTTCCTCAAAAAAAGGTAAATATCTTACACTTTTCTTTTTTTACGCATGTTATGTACGTATAACAAGTTAACATTGGTATTTTTTTATTTCTTGGGAGAACAAGTTACTTCTTTTTATCATCAAATATCTATATAGCTCACATATTTATAATAACACACAACAGTACTAAAAAAATTCCTGGATATTTTTTTTCTCTCTCGCTCTTGCAAACTTTCACTCTCGCTAAAAAACTGACTTGCAACAACAACAATGACAACAATGCACTTACACATGCGCACATTTCTCTCTTCTCTAAAAACTTATATATTTTCTTTAAAGATGTTTTTTCTTCTCTCCGCACACACAAACAAACAAAAAGTCTTTCAACGGAAAACCCAGAGTGTAAAACGCTGTGTAAACTGAAATCTGAAAAAAAATGATTGAAAAAAAGAACAAAACTGAAAATTAAACTGTTTTTTCTCATTATTTTCACAGATAAGGTTGTATGTAGTTTAGTATAAAGAAGTAGTATCGTATGTAGCGACAAAAAACACCAGACCAGAGGAACGAACCAACCACCTTCATATATTTTTTTCTCTCTCTCAGACACACGACAAAGATATTTATAATTAGTTAATTAATTAGGTAGTAGTAACGGTTTCTCAATCTTCTTCATCTTTATAGAGCAGAGTTTCTCGTTTACTGTTCAGTACTAAGAAATAGAGAATGATAGCGGTATATTTTTTAAAGAGAGAAGAAAGATATAGATCAAGTCAAGTTTCTTCAAGTAAAGTAGACAAAGAACAGAAAAAAAAATTAGGGCAAATATTTTTTTAATCCTTTTTTTTCATCCAGGAGAGACCCATGACCCATTAAAAATCCAGCATCTACAAATTTTTATGTAATAGTTTTTTCATTTTTTTGGTTATGTAATAACAGCAGTAAAAGTAAGAGTTTTTTACTTGGTTATTACACATGGAGGTATTTTTTTATTCTTCTGTTTTTTAGACACTCACTTAATGACGAGACGAGACACGAGAACAAGACTAGCTACTGTAGATTTTTTTTCTGTTTTTAAATCTTTAATTAATAATAATAGTTTATAGTTTTTTGAGTAATGAAGACATGGTTTTTTTTCCTTTTCTCAAAGAGACAGAGCGAAAGAGAGAGAAAAAAAGAACAAAAGAGATTTGAGTTGAGAGAGAGAAAGAATCATTATTTTTTTTACTAAAAGGAAACATTGAAAATTACTACAAAGATATTTTTATAATAAGTTTACAAATAGGATATATAGCAAGAAGACCTGTATTTTTTCTTTGCAAAGTAGATATACTAACAATTAATTTTAGTTATATGATGAGGGAATTATATGTTTTTGTTGAGACACAAATAGTTGATAAGAAGCAAAAAAATGGATACCTACTAGAGTTGATTTTTTTGTTTGATTTTTCATAGAAAAAAGGATATCGCATTGCATATTTTTTTTATCCGCATCGCATACACAGACAAAAAAATGAATCCAGAGACTGAGAATGAACAACCATCATAAAGATAAAAAAGATGATATCGGTTTCTGTTTTCATGTGTGTGACTTTTGAAAATCCTTTCGTTCTTAAATTCATTTTTTTTCTCTCTACCTTTCCAAAAAACGGTACGACGGTGGTGGTAGATGTGTGTATAGTTTTTTATGTACACGCACGACGTAAGATAATTAGGTAGTTTTTTATCTTCTATATATTCTTGTAGTTTAGTATGTATGTATAGTTTTATATGCAATTTTTTAAACGATATAGTTATTTTGTTTTAACTAGATAGTAGAAATTGTTGTAGTATATCTGGTAAATATTATATATACTTTTTTAAATGTATATAATGTAATTTTAATATTAATTTAATAACAACAAACAGAATATATATATATATTTCATATAGCTGTCAGCTAATAATAAATTTTTTTGATTCTTTACTGGATTTTTTTTCTCTTGTTTTTTAGAGACGTAGAGTAGTAATAATTTTTTTAGTTGTTTGAAGTATAGTAGTACTTTTTTGCAGTATTTTCCTCGTTTTTAAATAGCATTTAAAATGTAAACTTTAAATAATAGTAAATCTTTGATAAAGAACGTGAAAAAAGTAACACATCGAACGTCAACATCATTTTGTCGAAAAAAAAAACGAAACAAAAGAGACACACACTTTGAAATAATAAAGCAACAGTAGTTGTAGTAAAGATAGTAAAACGAAAAAGTAATTTTTGTATATTTTTTTCTTCATTCATTTCTCCTGCATCTCCATCTTTTTATAATTATTATGTGATCGATCATCATATCATTCAAATATTTGGTTTCATTTATATATTATGCATGTTCTCATACAACAATAATTAAGAATAATAATAATGTAGGAGTACTGATAAGAATAATAATTAATTAACAAACGACCGGCATGTATGTATTTTTTGTTTTACATTGACAAGTATGTAGTTCATATATATAGTAGTGTTGTAGTAATAATCATAATAATAATCAGTATATTATTATTATTATGTACTTAACAGTAATTATACATGTAGCAGTAATAATAATTAGTAATTATAGTTGTAGTAATTATATGGTGTACGCCTTTCATCTTACTCTCTCGTAACATCATCACATAGCATCCAAACAAATACACTAAAAATTGATTCCATTCTCGCTTTCCAATCGTAGAAGTACAACTTACATGTCCGTCTTCATTACTTCATTTTGATGTCATCATTGTTACAAATTCTGGAAACGACAAAATGCACACAGGTAAGCACATTGATGTTAACTTTATTCCAAAAACATGAATAAAGTGAAACTCGTTGTTTCACGACTTGCCTTCATAATTGACTTGGCCATCACCATCAATATCTGCCTCCCGGATCATTTCATCAACCTCTTCATCAGTCAATTTTTCACCGAGGTTGGTCATGACATGTCGAAGCTCGGCTGCGGAGATGAAACCGTTACCATCCTTATCGAAAACTCGGAAAGCTTCACGGATCTCTTCTTCACTATCTGTGTCTTTCATCTTTCTTGCCATCATGGTCAAGAACTCCGGGAAATCGATCGTTCCGTTACCTGAAAGAATACAAACACATGGACAAAATGATTAGCGACTTGATTTACATGATTAGCGCCGCAAAAGTAGTAAAACAAAAACATAATTGATGATAATTGCAAAATTTACCATCTGCATCGACTTCATTGATCATATCTTGAAGTTCTGCCTCAGTTGGATTCTGCCCCAGCGATCTCATGACAGTTCCCAACTCCTTAGTTGTAATTGTACCATCACCATCCTTATCAAAGAGGGAGAAGGCCTCTTTGAATTCTGCGATTTGTTCTTCGGTCAACTGATCGGCCTGTAAAAATTCGAAAAAGACATATTATGGCAATTAGTCACTTGATCAATTATGATACGCCTTAAAAATTAGTAACAAAACTTAGAACTTTTTTAAAAAACCACCACTAACCATTACAACTCTCAAGTTGGTTTAAGCTATGGGAAGTGGTTGTGAAAATATTGCGTACACGATTGGAAGACAAAACTTGTAAAATTTTCTCAAGACAAAATAATACCTCTCCTGTCTACTCACTACTACACTCACCAAACTACTACTGAACTGAGGAATTGAAATAAATTTTTATATCTTTCTCGTCAAACTGTCCAGATAACGATGATTTACTAATTTACTCGTAGCTGATGACATGGCGATCATCGCAAACATCACTGAATGATGCGCGTTCTACTAATCTCGCCTAAGCACACACACAAGAAGACATTTACACATCCGCATATAAATTGTGGCTCAATTCTTTCCACAACAAATAAGCGCATTCCTTATCAGTCCACTATCCATAATAGAAGTGAAGTGACGTGTGAAAATTCTAATATCACATGACATTCAATCAATGGCAAATACCTAAAATCTTTAGGTAATTCCTTCATTTTACATGAACCACAGTCAACTTGGCTGCGTTTTTCGGAAGCGCCCTCATTGCAATATTGAGTAAAGGCAAATAAATAAATAAACATTGACAATATTGATCGTTCATCGACTTTCCAATACACATCGCACCTTCGTCCCTACGCTTTAGAGAACACTGCTGCAGCGTCATTTTATCGGTCGTTTGTTTCCTTTTGCTCAGTACACATAGTACATACCAATACAGTACACAGATAACCTTACCACCTTCTTCTGAGGATTTCCCAGTTGGAAAAGGCATTTCAAGGTAAACCAGCAATAAAAGCGATGAACTTAGGTAATTTTTCCCTGGCTATATGATCAATACTACAAAAGTGTTACATAGGTGGATATATACAATGTTTCATGTATTGTCTCACAATTTTTGTATAGGTAGGTACTTTAAAATGGAGTTTTTGTCTTTTAGGAGGCTCTTGCATGCAACAGAAAGCAGATATAAATCTTTCCAATGACTTAACAACATGCGAATGAACGCAAACTGGGATAATTTGCATTTCCTCTTCCTGTTTTCAAGCTTTTGACATAAAAATTACTAGTTCTTCGATGTATCTGGAAATGGCTCCAGTACAAGCAGCTATCCCTACTGGAATAACACTCATTGAAAATTATTTTTCCTCTGAATGGCAACCTTTTCTGTATAGAAGCTAATTCCAGCATTTGGAACACATTTCCAACATGGACTGAATCAATGGACATTACTAGAATTCCAGCTTTTATGATTACATGACATGTATACTTAGCCAGTTGATGTCTCCACTGCCTCAAAATTAAAAGGACTGCACTGTAAAAGCAGCAATAATGACATATAATAGCTCAGTAATGGACTGTCCACAAGAAAAAAAAATTTAGGACAGGAAAGCAGCAAACTGTCATTTGCAGTAAAACTGTACTTTAAAAAAACAGCATTATTATTATTATTTTTACTTTGCTCAACAACTAATCGGAAGGCAGTTTTACTGCTTGCACACAAAATGCTTTCCTGTAACTGCTTGCAGAGCACTACCGGAACACGCCCTTTTTTCCAGTTAACCGACAGTTAACATTCGAACTTTTATGTGTGTGAAAATGTACAAGCGTTGCCTATCAAATACACTGCAAATATAGATCAAAGGCTTTAAAAATGCATGTAAAAACATGACTTGAAATTGCTTCAAATATTTACCATGTCGATGGTGATCTTTCAGGATGCTCTTTCTGGGCAACTATGTTTTTTCAGGATGCTCTTTCTGAGCAACTATGTTTTTTCAGGATGCTCTTTCTGAGCAACTATGTTAT
>JAQIXX010003032.1:0-21452 GCA_034700605.1 Willowsia nigromaculata
CTCATTTGTGTCGAGACAGGAATTAGGGCAAAATTTGGCACACGAATCCAACGGCAGGTCATATACCATCTTTCTTCGCATTGATATCTCTCTGCCTGGTAAAAGTCAATGGTAGTTTGACCTACTTGCGGTAATTCCAAAATGCAGTAATTGCTGTTTTTAATAGGAGTAAATACGAAGTTATAAATTGGCGAAATGTCTTTGTAATGACTCACATTCCAATGCCAACTCTCGTCCAATAAAAATTTCGTGTTAGTTTTAACGTTAGTTGGAGACTTCGTGTGAATGCTTACACAAGGTTTAGGACTATTTTGCTGATGGCATAGATCCATGACACTTTGAAACAACTCCAGCCATGAACTTTCACTCCTAGAGAAATGTATGGTGCAATCCAGAAATTTATTTACAAACGGCCAATATTTGTTGAAACATGAAATTTCAGGTTTCCAAAAATTGTGTTTAGCCAACGAAAAACATATTTTGAGGATAATAGCAGGAAAACTAAATTGTAAAAGCTTCATATTTAATTAGGCAGTTAGCACCAAAGCTTTTTACCTGACTTGAGATCAAGTAAGAATTGGTTTGCTGTGATAAACTAAAGGTTCTTGGAATATTTTAAAGCACTAAGGAGAAGATTTACATAGGGCAAAAATAAAATTTGGCTAAATTCATGGCTCAAGTCAAAATAAATATTTCAACATAATTTTACGGAAACTTTCTTAGAAGAGTTTCACATCACCAATTAACGGTTTTGCACTAAAAACAGTATAAGTTTTTTAGTATTGTATTTAAAGATGTTTTTACATCCGAATACGCTCCCGAATTCAATTAGTAATAAATAATACAAATGTTCAAAATCAACAAACAACTGCATATTTATGGAGGATATGTACTAGATTAACATTACACATCATTTATTGATGATTGGATACTGCTACTATTTTGTTATTTCGGAGTGTTTTTGTAATATTTTCATGACGCGGCTTCGGCTACATGTATCAGAAGTTAGGTTGAAAGAGGTTAAGGATTTTTCTAAAATGTATTACGGTTTCATAATAGGAAGCTTTAAAGGTGTGTAGCCATAAAAAATAAAAAGTTGGAAACCCTATATATTTCAAAGAATAGTTTGAACGTCTCCAAAGAAAGATTAGGCTACTTTTACAATGAATATTCGACATAAAAATTACTTTCAAGAGTTAAATTCATTTGTTTTTCAAATACTGGGTATATATATCATCAGGAATTGAAGGACCGTTTAAAAAACTCATTTCACATTACGTACTCAAATAACCGACTCTTCATGACAAATTGAATTGAAATGAAGTACCAATTTGTAAAATGGTTTGATAAAAACAAATTATACTTTTCTTTTAAAGAAGCTCTTGTTCCTCAAAAGATTTGAGTGGAGTCTTGAACAGTTTGCTACTGGTGAAGCAATTTTAACATTAAACCACAACTAATCCATTATCAAACACCTTTTCAGTTTTGTAGTTTTATGCAAATCCATTTGAAAAAGTTAACATAATTGGATTTTTTATATCTTTCAACTACTGGCAGCTTTGTACATTCTTTGATAGTGGTGTAAGGAAATGTAAACTACAACACCATATGCATGCTGTATATTCCGTAAATGCAATTTTATATAAGCCATGTTACTCTTCCTGTAATAAATCCGGTCTGCAGTAAATTCATTTAAATACCAGAATATCGTTACACATATTTAATTTGTGGACACAAAAATTCCGATTTGCTCGTATGCGCAAAAAAATTTTGGATTAAAAAACTCATCAACTCAAGCGCCTACATCCACACAAGTGAAATTGTCCTTTTGACATTTAAATCAACAATGCTGGCTCAACTCACGCATTGTAGCACGACTTTTAATAACAAAAACTCTGCATTAAGGAAATAATTCAGGTTTGATTTTAAGATAATTCAAAACCATCAATAAAATGAAAAAAGAAGAAAAAGTCAACCACATTGGTAGTTGATTTACTGGTGTAATCGTAATACTTACTGCGCACTGAAGATAAGAGCCAAACAATCCGGGTACAGTTTAATACGTATGGAGTAGTTCAAATCGATTTTATCTTGTGACTTGTGAAATCAGCGTAGACTATTAAGGCCAAGTTTTATTGCCAACCAAGTTATTATAATATTTTGCTACTACAAGTTTTGTCTAAATATCTAAAGCAAATAATTGTTAGGATATTACAGCTAGTAATCCAAATATAAAGTTGGCATGGCATTCTAAATTCATTATTTGATTCGGTCGAATCTCTCATTGGTATTTACATTTATTCGTGCATAAAGTCTTGTAGCCAACGTTTCAAAACCTCATTTTCTACGATTGTGGCATTCAAGTGAGGTTTAATTTCTAGAATTTCATGCTTCAAATTATAAATTTCTTTGAATGTAGAATTACTCTTGGAACTGAGGTCAGTGACTTGACATACGAGGACTTTATTTTCTACTTCTGTCATTTCAAAACCAAAATTATTTTCGACTCTGTGAATATTTTCGGGTGATTGCGAAGGCTTTGAATCTCTAGACACCGGAGCCTGAGTCGTTGAGGCTAGAACACCTTCTGGGTCTAATTCCAAATGCTGAAGATGTTTTACACGGTCATGATTCGCCGGTAGCAAGTGCATTTCTTTTCGTTTTAGATACTTCAACTCTGCATCTGTGAAAGGGAAAACGGTTCTCAAGATTGCATGCCCGAGAGCGTCTCCACTTTTCTCCAACGCCAGAAGCAATGCACGATAAACACTTTTGGAAATAATATTCTCCACTCGTCATTTTCCAGTGTCCTTTTCTCCTTTTGGCCGATCGCTATTAAATCGATCCACTGGCAAAACAACAGTTGGTTTTGGAAATTTCCAATTCTTGATAATCGCTGCTTCAAGAGCAAGAATTTGACTCTCCGGATTTCTTGAGCTATAAACAAAAATATTATTTGCTATTGATTGACAAATAAGCAGTGGATTTTAAATGTTGTTATTCCCTCCTTTTCCTAATTGGCTTAAAAAGTTTGCATTGAAAGTCTCTGAATTGCTTCTTGCCAAAAAAATAGAAAGCCAATAAACTGCATACCTGTCCTAATCATGTGCAACAAATATTAGATTTGAATAGTTTTCATCAAGGAATCGTCCCCGAAATGCGTTCACTGTCGCCAGCATCCTTTAAAATTCGGATCCCGAATACGGGATAAATATGCGGGCTGGGTCAACAGCCTTTAATTAGACAAAGAAAAATTTCACATTTCAACTCTAAATGATTCAGTAGTACTTGAACAGTGTAATATACTTTAAAATATTTTTTTTAATAAATTCAAGATTTTTTAGTGTTTTTTACACCAAAAATAGTGGCAAAAGCTCCAAGTTAAACGCCACTAGAAAAATTGTCAAAAAAGTGCCGATTTATTTTACAAGTAGTGACATGTGTATTTTAGATAGCTTCAAAAAATCCCATCCCTTTAACAACTTCGATTTCCTGTTTTCCTAATTATGCGATCATTACAGTTTGCGTAACTTTTGCCATATAGTATTAGCATACCGCCTTTACATGAATTGTCATTGTAGCCTATTTAAGTATAAAATCGGGTAGTTCAGTATTTATTCATCAGAATATGTATGAACTGCTCAGCTTTCAGCTTGTACAATTTGCAAAATTTTGTCACGAAACATACAATGCATTTAATCATTGTTCCACTAGATATTGCTCAGAAGTTTGTCCTCATTGTTTTGTTTAAAAGGATTTCATAATAGCCTTCCTTAAATGGGTTTTGTGTTGCATCAGTTATGTTTTCTAATATTTCTGATTAGCCATATTCTGAAATGGTTTTCACGCAATGCCATTTTTGAATATGTTCAAAATGCACAGTTAAGGAAGTTTAAGGATTGGCAGTCGTGTATGCTTCAGGATTACAAAACCGAGAAAATTCATGTGAGGCGTAGAAATAAATGATTTTTTGTTATTGAAGATGCAAAAAAATTTTTGTAATTTTTATTTCATTGCGTTAATTACTGGTTGCGAGAAATATTAGGATGGGAATTGCTAACATTGGTAGTTAGAATTTGGACTTACACACTTGAACACGTAAATATTTTTGGGTTAAATAAAAACGTTTCAGTTGTATCTTGTTCTGACGCAGTTGGCACCATTTTTGCCGCATTAGCTCATTATGCAGAAAAATCTAAATTCAGTTGCTAAAACCGCTAAATAATGGTGGTAAAACTGTTGAGAAAAATAGTATATAAGTTACAGTTCCGGATAATGCCTTTAAATATTAAAGTTACCATGATATTTTCCCCTTCACATTTTTATTTGAGAAAAATATATAGCCAGAGAAACAGTAAGAATTTCAGTGACAGAAACCGATTCATGAATCATCACAGCTGCATCTTACATACTGTTTCCATAGACTCCATCTGCAATGACCGAACAACAGCTCTGCTCTTTGCATTGCAGACATTCCGACTATGTAGTCTCTGAAATGTTTGGAAATGAGTCTTAAGATTTTTAATAACACAATTATAGAGATCTTCTGATCAAATTTTTCTACTTTCTCATGATAAATGACCCAAAAAGTTACTCGATTTATGTATTTATTTATTTAAATATTTTCTAGCAGAATATTGTTCATGAAACTTAATATTGTATTAGTGAAATATACAACAAAATAATTAGTACTTTACAACTCAGCAATTTTTCATGATACACAAATTCAATTTTTAAAACTGAAAATATTTTCACACAGTTTAAAACACTGAGCATTAACATTTCTAATACGAAAATCATGGCGTAAATGTATTTATATGAGGATGGTGAAATTGGTAAGGTAAACCAAGAAAAACTGTTCCCAAACAAATTCAATCAGTTTAAAACCTGTAAATGTCTTTTACAAACAATTCGATTTACAATATAAATACAAGTGTGCATTTTTTAAATAGTATTCATGGGAGAAGGGAAAAAATCTTCATTCTTTTCAAAAAATCCTTTCTGAGAAACACTTTTGACCCAATAACAAGCACAAATAGTAAGCATGGATACATGTTAACATGCACGGGAGCATAAGGGGCACATTTAACAGCTTTGAAGTCATCAACCTGAAAATGGTTTTAGGACTAGTCAAGTCCAAATTCAACACAACCAGACGCTACACAATTGAAAGAATTGACACTTAAGAGCTTAAGATTTTTAAGGGAATATTGAATATTTTTAGATGCATGCATTTATTTAGTCAAATTTGATTTGCTTTAGAAAAAACTAGTCACTTATGTGTACTTCATTCTTGCTTTGCAGTAAGGTAGCTGTTTTAACTCAAACGAGTAAAAAATTCAAAGTTTTTTTATTCCAGCCAAATATAGCGTTACACAAATTAAAATTTCATCACGAAAGAAACCAATAAATAGTAATATGGAATTATAATATTTTCACTAAAACGTCTATATTAACAAGCTTAGTACAAATAAATAATTTCTCCTCATAAACATCCGCTTCATTTGTAAATCCGTTTGCCTCTCATAAAATGCATTGAATTTTCTTAGCAAATCCCTCCAAGAGCGTTGCATATAGGGGACAGACAAAATAGACTCAGAGAACCTGTGAAACAAGAGAAAAATATAATGCAAATAATAACAATTAAATTATATTAACTGCTAGACTATTACAAATTTTAATACTCAAAGCCTACCCCCACAAATATAACCAAAGCAACAGTCCTCAGTAGACGATTATGGCAAGTTCTCGCTGCATTTTTCCTTTCCTTTGCATTTTTTGTCCGTACCTGTATCAAGCAAGGAAAAAAACATATGAGTTAGATAGGCCAAAATATTTAAATAAATTTAAGTAGCTTTGATCCATATGCAACATAAAGTGTGAGTAAATGAGTTAATTAAAAACTATAACTTACACTCAAAGTCAGAACAACAGTCACTATCTTTTTCGCATGCTGCATCCAAGCATACGCACTTGGAGCTAGAACTATCACCTGAAACGGAGAAAATATGCTGGTTTAAAATTTAAAAATTAAAAATTCAATAAGACATAACTAGCGAAATGAAGAATTATGTAACAGGTAATCAGTGTAGGGTTTTGGTTTATGTAGAGAAAGCAAGACAATCTTTGAGGAAGGCAAACTCACAGTCTGTTCCAGGACAGCAATCAGAGTCTGCCAAGCAAGATGATTCAAGCGGTAAACAACACGTGCTTGACTTGGAGTTGCCTTAAAAATAGCAAAAAATTATGGAATTCTTACATTAGGCATAAAATTATAAATCAACGTCAACATATTGTTTTAAGAGTTCAGTTGAAGTTAATTGTATTCAAAATTGAAAACTTACATGACATAGCACCACAGCAGGTTTTCCCGCCACTGCAGTCAGCTCCTGCTTGTACACAAGGGACGATGCATTTTTGGGTACTCGGATCGCCTACAAATAAGCAAAACAAATTTATTTAGATTTACGCAAATATTTTTTAAGACTTACAAATAAATAATTACTAATCTGCGCATAGTGTCAACTATGAACAATATTTACAATAGCTAATGAAATGGATGTAATAAACCATTCAATTACAAAATTAAAATTTGAGTATAATTTTGATTAAAATTTTTGTAAGCTGAATTGGTAAAAAGGCAGTCAGTAGCCAAAACAAAATTTAACTGGGAAAATTCAGAATTATGCAATGGTTAATTGGTTAAGGGCTTCGGTTCGAGTAGACAACAAGACGCTCCTTGCGAAACGCAAACTTACAGCTTGTTCCAAGACAACAATCAGTGTCTTGTGTGCAAGTAGATCCAATCGCCAAACAGCACGTGCTAGAAGTGGAATCGCCTTAAAAATAGCAAAAAATGTTGGAATTCACACATTTTGCGTAAAAATATATAACAAGCTATATGGTTTGAAGAGTTTGGTTGTAATTTAGTGTATTTAGAATTAAAAACTTACAAGGGAGAGAATTGCAGCAAGTTTTTCCACCAGTGCAGTCACCTCTTGCTTCTACACAGGAGTCAATACATTTTTTGGAACTTGGGTCACCTGAAAATATGTAAAACAATTTTTTACCACCTTACAAATAAATCATTTTATCGCGAAATAAAAATTTAAGTTATAAAATTACTTACATTGTAAGTCACCACAGCAAGATTTTGGATTTGCGTCAGCATTGCAGTCATCACCCAGCTTGTCACAGTAACAGTAGACATCACGATCATCTTGCGGATCTTTGCCTGAAAACGTAAAAATTCGCTATATATAACTTTCACTTTTATTGGACAATCTTTTTGGGTATTTTATATTCATTTATGGATATAAGCTAACTTACGGCAATATCCAATGCAACATTCTGGACTATTGTGTCCGGGCGTTTTACATTTACCACCTGGTTGGGAACAAGCGGATGAGCAATATGATTTGCCATCAGTGTCGATAATACCTGAAAATAAGAATGAAAGTTTTATAAGACCTATTTAAACTTAAACGGAAATTTAAAAAAATATAACTGCAATTCTTACATCTGTCGTTGCTGCTGCAGCACAGACTCATGTAGAAATAGCAAGCTTGATCGGTTCCTATACAACCAGTTCCAGCCGAAGTGCATCACTGATCATCTTGATAAATTTTGGGACGAATCAAATTTTTTATATTTATGTAATCATACAACCAGGATTATTTCAAAGTAAAAACCCCTTTAAAAATGGGAAGGGATTTTTTGTCACTATCTAAAATACACACGTCACTACTTGCGGATTGATTGCCACTATTTTGACGATTTTTCTAGTGCCATTTAACTTGGAGCTTTTGCCACTATTTTTGGTGTGATTACAACTAAAAAGTCTTGAATTATTTTTTCAGAAATATTTTTCATGTATTTTGAGCCTCGTATCAACAGCAGAAAACCCATCTAGCCATGACATTCATTTAGTTAAGTGACAAAATGATTACACTCTTTGGCAGTGTTCTGTAGTGTAGTGCCAATGAAATTGAATAATGAACTTTGTGGGAATGCTCAGTGTTGTAATAAATGCTAAATTTGAACAACTACTGTGCGTGATAGAGAAATCACAAATAGCGATAGAACAAATACATGATATTCCTTATACCAATGTTGAAAATATGTTTATTTAAAAGGGCAAAATAGGCCTATTGGCAAATTTACTGTGGGCATCGTTGTATCATCAAAATCAGAGATCACAAACAATATTTAAGGAGAAAAGCATTGTATGGCTTACTATCCAAGCTGTAACCTGGCAAGTTTTAAAGCAAAATGAATGAGTATTTCATAACAATCCTTTGGATTGAATCACTCATTTTCCCTTTTGAGTAAACTTATTTGTAAGTGTATCAGATGTATTCAGAACTCTTACGTGTTATCAAATGCACAAGAATCTAACATTATAACTCGAATTTGCTAGCCTGAATATTAGCTTAATCGTCCATAAGTAAAATTCGTAGGGTGGGCTGGGTTAGAAACCTGAAAACATAAGCCGAGAGAAATGTCACCTGCTCACTTTTAAAACTCAGTAAGTAGCATACCACCTAAACAGTGTAATAAACTAACGAAACTCAGTCTTCTGTTTTGATAATGAAAAAATATGGAACTGTAGTACATTAAAATCCACTACGAATTTGGCTTATATGAATAAAGCAAGATATGGGACTGGGACCATGTTCACGTAACATTTTACATGGTATTATCTGCATAAAGCTAGGCGTTTTCCTTTACAAGCTTCAAATTCATTGGTACTACAGCACAATACCAAAGAGTCATCATTTTGTCACTTAACTAAATGAATGTCATGGCTAATTGGGTTTTCTGCGGTTGATACAAGGCTCAAAATACATGAAAAATATTTTTAAAAAAATAATTCAAGACTTTTTAGTTATAATCACACCAAAAATAGTGGCAAAAGCTCCAAGTTAAATGGCACTAGAAAAATCGCCAAAGTAGTGGCAATTAATCCGCAAATAGTGACGTGTGTATTTTAGATAGTGCCGAAAAATCCCTTCCCTTAATAAAATGATACAGTATAATAGATACCTCGGTTTAATTGTTCAGACAGGAAATCAGATAACTTTCTTTGGATAAACCATACATCTTCAAATGCAACACTACTCAATTGCGGCACATCTTCCGGTTTGTAGAATTCTTTTAGGGATTCACACTCTCTGAATACTTTAAAGCTCAGCCACAGGAGGGCAACAAGTTTTGGGAATTTTTGAATCCAATAATCTGCATAACTCTCTTGATTAAGTATATAACCCTGACTTGTCTGCTGACACCACCAAAACCTCATTTTTTCTTTTTCTCCCATATCTGCCAGGTGCATCATCCGGTTTCTTATTACATCAAAAAGCCTAAGCACTGATTCGGTATTGACGTTTTTCGGTAATTTAGGTTCACCCTTTCCGTACACTGATACTAAAAGTTTGTAGTCATCGCCGAGAACATCCTCCCAGTTGCCCTTTTCACCCCACAAGTTATATTTTGTTGCACAATGGTCTATCAAGTAACAAGTCTCCGGACAACTGCACAATGCCAAGGCTTTGGCGGTGTCGCTGTTATTGCCTTTAATTATGGTGTGGCCCTCAATGAAAAAATTGCACACCTTTTTGGAACTCCAGAAGAATGGAGAAGAGAAAATCCATTCGGAAGAGAGCTCATTGCATGAAGAAGACATCTTTGCTGGAATGAACATATAAAATAAATGATTTGACACACAATGCAAAAGTAATTTAAAACTAAATGAGCATATCAATTTACCAGTAGTCTTATTACATAATTATTATATTTTACATTTATTATATAATTAGAAGTAAAGATATTTACCTAAGCAGTCAGGTATTCCAAAGAGCTTACAAAATTTCTTCCGAGAGCTGTCAGAACAATAAAAAAATGTGTTGCAAATTTTGATTCTCATATGATTTTGTGGTTATTTAGCAAATTTAAAAAACAAGTTTTGGACTTGTGATGTTATTTGAGAGCGAACAAATCGTATTTGTGTGGACGATAACTTCTCCAAAAAATACTATAACCAGCTTAAAATCAGAACAGGTTGGCTACATATTTATTCGGTTTACAAATTGCTGACAATTTTCAATATTTTTAAAACAAATTTGAAAAGTACGTACACAATGTGATGCACCTTCCAATAATTTATTTTGCTTAAAATTTTATTGCAATTAAAAATGCCTGAACCATAAGCAAGTTGTGTTGAGAAATTAATAATGAACGAGTGTATCTTGCATTTACAAATTGTAAGCATATGATTCCTCGTCTGGGTGATTCACTCTCATGCTAATAAATATTGTCAACCTCACTTTCTTCTCAAAACGAGAATAACTGCAGTAATGATGACTCTCAGAGAGCTTGTTTCGTGAGTTTGGATTCCAAATTTTGGAACGGGCCGGTTTTCATGCAAGCTTAACATGAGGCAAAACTTGAGGATTATAAGGATACTGTGCTATGCAAAAAGATTGTTTCTTTGATAAATGCCTGGCTATATGTTAAGTATTCAGTACAGTCAATAAACGCGACCGCTTCGCATAGACTTTCATTGGTATATATAGCAAACCTTCTGTATTTATAATGCCGTGTGGTGTGAATGTACTCATGAAATTATTGTGGCATGTCGTGTTCTTTTTGTTGGTCTCTGACGTGTGAGGTGTTTCATTTTCTCATCCTTTTTCATCCATTTTCATCAAAACTGATCATTTTGGACTTTACTGCTTTGGTTGATACTAACCCATAGATCCAATGCTACCTTTGTGTAAGCTACACTAAAGAGGTGCTTTTTACGAGATTTCAGAACTTGAACCACAGACCGTCATGAAAAGCATGCCGTTTTGCTCATCAATTTTTATAAAATCTGATGATTTTTGGACTTTATTTATGTTGGATGCTACCACCATTTGCATCCAATTCTATTATTACGCTAGCTACAATCAAAGGTAGTCCATGACATTTGAGATTTGTGAAGCATAAAAACCTATATGCCGTCATAAAATGCATGATTTTTAGTTATTCGTCGTGCTTAAAATATGTATGTCCCTAAATTATCAAAAATTCATTTATTTAATACTTAAGTTTTGCGAATTTGTTATTTTCGCTACTGACTGTGGAAGCAATCTCCCTTTTACTTTTTTGCGAAAGATCTTGCTTACATATAAACTTTAAAGAAATTTAATTTTTGTGATTCAAGAAGATACAAAGGAACAAAAGCGTTAAGTGTAAGAGACTGGATTGGTCAAAGTGACATGTTAATGCAAGTAATTACCTAAACAATCGGTTTCATTTGGATTCAGATTTGTTTTGACTTCAGTAATGTAAAGTAGGACATGAAAGTCTGCTCAGAACCATGGGCCGGTTTGCACGTAACACAACATTGCGTAAATTCTGAGCTCTGCTTGGATACTGTATTAAGCAGCAGTCTTCCTTTTTCTCTGAAAAGACCAGTCTCAGCTTATAGCTTTATATTTATGTCTCTACTGCATGTATGGTAATGATAGCACTGCATTTTTATATTGGATCGTAATTTCTCTTCATACCTGTTGCTCCAGCTGACAAGCAGTAATGAAAGGTGCATGTGCGTTCCAGTAATAAACAAAACGTAAAATGGTTAATAATTATATTATTAACATTCTAGTTGCGAGTTGATTACTAAATTAACTGACCACATACATAAAATATCGATGACTTGACCAAAATTGTATTGGAAAGCGTTTAAGGCTAAGTCAATTTCTAAATTGGGTATTTAGTGCATCATTTTGTAATTCTCAGTTGTCTAGTGACGTGGTTTGATACTTACATAACAGTTTATTCAAATTATCATGATTCAGGCGTACGAATGAACTTAAACGATAATTGACTCTTATTATGTGTAAACCTCACCGGTAACAAACCGCCTCTAATCCAGGTAATTATTTAACGTATGGTGCATTTCAAGTAAATCTCACTCTAATTTTAATTTTTTTCAGTTTTTTAAGCATAGAATAAACTTAATTAATTATAGCTTTTTATGTTTACGCCCAGGTGAATATTTGTGAGGAGCTAGTAACTAGAAGACGACAGTTATATATTTGCAATTTCGTACATCCATTTCTTTATTATTTTTTCAGTTTATCATACTTGAGGTTTATCAAAATATTTGATTTCATCATGAAAAGATGTGTTTTTTCCTACCACTAAAGCTCGAAAATGGTATGACTTATTTTGCGTGTATCTGTTTCAAGTACTTTTGCATTTAAAAACACCGAATCGATTTCTTGTATGTTTTTTTTCAATATAAATTTATGAACTGATTTGAAAGGAAACTTTTCCCGATGACAATTTACTGAAGTTACTTTTGTCCTCTCCTCTTTTTTGGAAGTCAAGAAAAGTCTGTATTTTCTTGATACAGTGCCATGAACATATTCATGAAAAATCAGATGACGAAACAAAGGAATTTGGGGACACGCTCAACAAGCTTGCAATAGAATGGGAGGTCTGGCCACTTGGTCAATCATGGAAGGATTCTATTGATCTATATGATATGTGTGCAGATCAACTTGAGGGGCATATTTTGTCTGCAAATGCAGAGAAAAATGAGAAACAAGATCTAGACAAAAATACCCATTTCAAGGCTCTAATTACATTCTTGAAAAAGGATGGCACTTCAAGGAATAAGCCTATTCCTGTTGACACAAATAAATTTACCGATCTCCAAGCTGTCATCAGAAACAAATTTGCGCACCGATTTTTGCTCAATGATGCTGTTAAAAAATTTCTGAACTGGTTCGACGCTCAAACTGCAGACAAGTGGATATTTCAGCTACAATTATTTGCAGACTACTGGATAACTCGCTTCCCGAAATTGCTTCCATTTTCGTGGGAACTGTATAGACATTTAGACGACTTTTCCAACCAAAATCTTGCCGATGGGTATCCACACCCTTTAAGAAAATATTACAAAGGGAATTTATTCAAAGTGATTGAGGACTTTCCAATGAAACTCTTTAAAGCACTCGAATTCCATCTACAAGCGGAAGGTATAAAATTTTTATTTTTCGTAATAAACCACAGCTTCATACAATATTGAAACATCATGTCAATAAATGGCGGAAATTTGTTTTGATACATTAATTGTCAAGAAATTAGCTTAATATACTTAATTTCCAAATTTAATTAAAAATTTAATTCTTATTCCATTCAGGCAGCATCCAAACCAGTTTCTCTGTGAAAGGAACCTACAACCATATGTCACTAGAGTTCAGAACCCTAAACAAAATGTTGGTTGATGTGGTCCTGGACAAGAGTTTTTCTGTGGAAATTACCGTGTCAGATGAGTGCGTTACCTGTGAGTGGTATGATATAATCGATGGAAAATATTCCATGACAGATAAACGGAAAACTCCGACTAAATATGTACACGTACCAGATTGGTTTAGGTTTATAGGCCATATAGTGATATGTAACAAAATTAGTGATATTGATCAATTTACCAATATTTGCTTTAATAAACTGTATAAAGATATTCTTTCTAGAAATTTTTTTATTTAATAGGGTAGATATTACAAATCTGATTTGCCTTAAAGAAATTTGCGAGAGTCTAGTCATGTGTAGTGTCTAATATTATGAATAATTTTAAATTTTGTTTTTCAAGAATCCCTTTATCGTTCGGGAAAACAGAAAATATATTCCAAAAATTGATTGTTCAATAACGACAAATATTTGCTAATAAAAAAGGTGTGTTTAGACTTTCACCATAGGAAGATATAGTCTGGGATTACGTTCTCTCAAATTTGAAACCACAATAATGAAAAATAAGTGTTCCAACTTGTTATCAAAGCCTGATCTTCTTCAAAAAGTAAATAATTGCATTGTAATGCGATTAAGTAGAGAAAATATGTTTACATTTTACCTTGATAATATATTAATACGAAATTAAATAATATGTATCATCACTAGTGCTAATGAGAAGTGCCTGGAGTACATTTGCAAAAAAAACTCGTCACGATTTTTTGCAGGTCACAGATATTAGTGAGGTGTTGTCTCAGGGTGAGATAAACGATTGCAAATTTTTCATTGTGTTTCATAACATTCAACCAAAACAAAATAGTAGTTTCATCTGGATAATTCCTTCCATTATAATCAAAATGCTGAAAATGTTTCATCATGTACTCCATTATTATTGTGAGAATTGGTAACTTTGAAACCAGTTTTTAGGCAAGAAGCTCAAACTTTTCCTAACACCAAAAGCTAAAATCATTGAAATTTGTTGATCTGAAACTCTTTTGGGTATCTCATCGTTTATTGCGATGGGCTGGAGGAAAAATGATAATGATACGTCACAAAGTATGAATCATTTGAGATGCATTGAGCAACGATGATGCTGCATGCATGGGTTTCTTTTAACGAGCTACTGAATTCAAAAATTAAATTAATAATCAAGATTTCTATGGCTTACATGTTAGTGTTAAAAGTTTACATCAAAACAAATTTCTCCTCTTATGAACAAACTAACCGATTGCATTTAAGTAATAATGAAGATAAATATCATGACATAAAAATCGACTTTCGTTTGAAAAAATGGAATAAGTAGGTTTGGATGTGTGGTTATATTTTACACAGATACTAAAAGATAAAGCACTAAACAATAAATTTCTTTAGGGAAGAAAGCATGACGTCACAACATACCCTCCTATGCATATAATTGATATGTAAACAACTTTTTATCACAGTCATTGTTTAAAGCAAAAAAACTAAATAAAAACCTGACTTCTAACTTACAACGAGAAATAAGATTTCTCTCGATATTCCAGCTTTATATGGATCGTTAAATAATTATGGGTTTAACAACTTTTTTAAAAATAATTATATGGTGCATGAGACTTAAAGTGGTAAATTATTTATTAAGACTAGCTTTCCAAGACTACTGTCCTAATTTTTCATTCTGTCTAGACTAAATAGAGTAGAACACGTTCCTCTGTGAAATGAAGGAATGATGCAAGTGAATACGTGGTAACCTTGAAATCAGTTTTAATTTGAAGCAAAAAGCTCAAACATTCACCATGACCAAAAGGTGGTAGAATAATCACCGAAATTTGTTAATTTTTAGTTTTTTGGGCATCTGACCTATCTCATCTTTTATTGTGACTGGCTAGAGGACAAATGTACTTGACTTTCAAGAGCGACTAGTGTGTGCCTTGTTTGTACAGCAAAACTCGATATGCAATTTAGTAACACGACAACATCCCAACAATACAGTTAAATACTCGTAAGTGTTGGTAAATTTGTAAAGTTACTTAAAAATGAGAGAAGTTGAAGGAAAAGGTGTTGTAAGTTTGACTGGATATCTTATAAATTTGAAAATTATTATCGAAAATAAAATCAATATTCCGTTTTTAATAATGCGATAATAATTTGCTACCCGAATTATCTTTTTACCTATGACACAACATTTCTCGGTATACAATGTCATTGTCTCCTCATAACTGGTTATCGCCATTCAGTTCTCTACTACACAGCCCTAAAAATTTATTCTACATAATTTTTGTTTTCATTTGGACATTATCTCTGCCTCTTGTTTCGTTTATCAGCTTCCCTATTTACATATTAGCTGTCATATTTACGAGTTTTCTGCCAAAATATGGAAAGTTCATCAGCAGTTTTGAAGTTTGGTTGGATGAAGACTTCATCGATTCCATTCCGCGTGGCTCCCTTGTAACAACTCTAACAATAGAAGGAGATATAAATATTTCAGAACTTTGGAATCTATTTGAAACTAGAGTTTTGAATGCAAAAAGTTCCATGCCTCAAGGAAAACTTCTATATCCAGAATTGCAGCAATATCTGACAACATTTATGGGCTTCCGAATTTGGAAAAATGAGAGAAACTTCAATTTAGTGAATCACATTGTGGAAATACCGACTTCTCACTACTCAACTTTTAAAGAAAATGGGAGCGAGCAATTACTATCTGAAATTCACAATGAGTTGCTAAATCTGCCATATGCCAGACAGTGGAGTCCTTGGCAGATCACTTTGATTAGAAATGTGACCGAGAACTCAAGTATTTTGGCATGCAACACGCATCACATTTTGGCGGATGGAAAATCTCTGCTAAAGCTCTTTGTGGAGGGTTTGGGGGACACAAAGCTAAAAACCGTAAATCCAAAAGAAGACGAAAAAGCATTTTTTGAGACGATCATGTTTTATTTGCTGTTTTTACCAAATTTTATAAAAACATTTACCCGGCTTATGGTGACTCTGATCAAGAACCATTTTCATCCTTGGAAGATTCCTGCACACTTCAAAAATAACCAAACTAAGACTTGTATATCATTTACTCCAAAAATTAAACTACGAGATTTAAAACTGGTTTCAAAGGAGAATGGAGTCACTACTTCTGCAGTTTTGATGAGTATCGTAGCGGGAGGGATCCGAAGACTTGATGGGAGTCTGGGAGAAGGTGAAGTCGGCATGGCATTCTCACTTCCAAAGCCTTGTCACCCTGAATATTTGACGAATCATTTATACGTTGGGCTTCTAAATCTCCCAACGAACCAGTCGGATGCTTTTGAAAGGCTTCAGATTTGTAACAAAAAGTTTATGGAAGAGAAGTCAACTCAACAAGGGAGATACTTTGAACTCCTTCTCTTGCTGGGAGGATGCAAACTGTTTCCGTTTACTCAATGGATAGCGAATAAAATTGTACCGATAGGGTTTACAAATATTGCGGGAATGATGGAAGAATTTTTTGTGGGTGGAAGAAAAGTTCAGGATTACCGGTTTTCAGTAGGCACACAACCTGGTGCCACTGGAGTGTTGTTTGGAGTGCTTAGCTATAAGGATGAACTTAGAATCGCGGTGATGGCGAGGGAAAGTATTTTGGGAAAATCAGAAGTGCATATACTTGCAGAAGATATTTTTCTCGAACTTACGATTCTCACTGGTGCCTTAGTTTAAATGCAAAATGTGATGAAGGGTTACACAAATTTTAATATCCATAAATTTATATACTGAAATTTTGAATTAAAATAAAGGTGACTTATCAGTCAATCTATACACCTATTACTATAATATTTTTTCTGTATTGAGATATAGCAATAAATCTGGAAAACTGCACTAAACAGTTGAGGTGTTATAATTTATTCCGTACAGAAGAACCATTTAGAAAATTTGAATGAGATTATTGAAAATTTGGATTTGAAGTTTGAGATAGACAGAATGCTTGAAGCTTCAAAGGAAAGCATCCCTAATTTAAAGTGCTTGGTTTTGTTTAAATTCGTTCATCTATATTCTTAATATAAGGTAATTTTAAATGCCGATCTTAATCTAAAATTCCATCAAATCAAAGCGGTTTCAATGGACTGTAACTTTTAAGTGAACTCAATGAAATTAGGCCTTTTTGCACCCATTTTTTAAATTTAAGCAACTTTCCAGTGTTTAGAAGTTGTGCATTAATAAAAAGGAAGAAAATACTTTATTTATCCGATACAAACCATCAAAATATTTTCTGTTTGAATATTTTTGATGAGAACGAATCACAAACAATGGAAGAGTCTAGGCGTCAAAAATGCATGAAGGTTGTGAGGTTAACAATATTTTTATACATGCTGTCAATTGAGCTTTAGCAATGTTTACAATACAGCATACAAATTCTTCGGTATTTCATGTCTTTATAATGTTAAATTGTTTAATATTTTTCATTATTTATTATTTCAACCATTTTATTGACTTTTTATGAAAGTTTCAAAATCAACAAAAGCATACAGTTTTAACTAAATTATGATAGTATTATTATTAAGACTTCATTCATTTCATTACAAATATTATGCTAAAATACAAAATATTATCGACTGTTTAACTAGTTCATATTGTTAATAACTGAGTATTAGCTTAATTGAAAAGATTTACTTTCTTTACTATCCTTTTACCTAAATAAACTTTGTCAAAAACTGAAACATTTATTTATTTATATATTACAACAATTATATGTTTATGGGATATCTAAGGATTATTGTACATGATTACAATAGTTAAAGAATTATGTGTTACATAAAACACAAATTTTTTCACCATTACCCATATTTCGCAAACACAATATTTATAAATACAAAAAAAGTCTACATTGATATGAATATTTTTGTAGAGTAAATGCATTCAGTATTTATGACAAATATGATTCTATCTATTGGCCTATGCGAATGTTTTCATATGACTTAAAGAAAATTGACAAGACGTGACGCTTCTGAAGAACAGAAATATTGCAGTGATGATGATCCTCAAGGAGCTTGGTTTGTAAGTTTGGATTCCAAATTTTGGAATGGACTGGTTTTAATACAAGCTTTAATATGAGGCAAAACTTTAGAAAAATACGGATATTGTGATATGTAAAAAGCTTCTATTTCTTTGAAAAATGCATGCATGATAAAAACAAGGATTCAGTGCATTAAATAAACGCGACCGCTTCACATAGACAATTATGTGGCAAGTTTTTTTGTAGGTGTAATGCTGGTTTTAGTTTAATTTAATCGTTAAATGATTGACATGTCGCGTCCTATATTTTCGTCTTTGAAGACTGAGGTGTTTCATATTCTCATCCTTACTTATCATTTTTCGTCAAATCTGATAATTTTTGGACATATTCCATTGCAATGCAATGCAAACATAAAGCCAATTTTCAGCTTTGACTGGACATTCTATATAGCAACAATAATATTCTTCGTTCTCTCGCAATGAAATGATCAATCTCAGCTCTGCTTTACCTTTTTACTTTATGCCAACCACATGGTAGAGCTAAATCTGCTACCACTAGCAATTGTGCTTATTTCTACTAATAATGATTTGATTTTGATACTAACCATCATAAGAATTCATAAGTTGAAGGCAGGACAAAAAATTACGTGTAATTTCATAAGAGAAGTAAACTTAAGGTGAAATTTTATTGAGAGGTAAAAAATTGTGCTCAACATTTACTTATGATCATATCTTAATAGAATGCTGAGCTCTTTAGGAATATGACCATTTGAAATTATGAAGACTAATAAAGCCAACGTGTTCATAAAAATGAATAAATAGTCATTGGGATAGATTTGTAATGACGAATGGTTCCTTCGTGTTTACATGAACTCACATTTGTAAATACATCCACATTGGACTTTGGTATGAATATTTTCAAAGTTTTAGTTCGTTCAGCAATAATGACAAATTCAGTTTGTAACGCTTGGTTTAAGTACATAATTTTCATACAAATACCGAAAATATTAGAAGATATGGTATATGGTGCTGCGGATAAGATCACCAGTCAAGCAGATGAATTTTTTTATTGTATTCGATGGTCTTTGGGCATTACTTATTGAGATGAATCCTACGTTTAAATTCCTACAAATATTCTGAGAGAGAGAAAATTTTCTCGAAAAATTGTCCAATGAATGATAATGTAATTCCAATAAAAAATCCAAATGTTTGGTTGCTTTATGTTCATTTATTGTAAGATAAAGCATGCATGCATGCATTATGTTGAGCTGTGTGTGTTAACAGGATTCGAGTCAGCGCAGATATTTTTGCAATTAACAAGGCATCTAAGTATGAGTTTCAGTTTTCTCAAGAATGCATTGACATGCAACGTTTACAGATAGTGTGATTGATAATGGGAAGAAACCTGTGGACCCTGGTTATAAATTACAGTTATTTATAATACATCGACTTAACCTTGAAAAAAATCATTGGCCCTGAAGAAGATTGCAGTAGCATTCGAAAGCCTGGCTTTATAAATGAAATAACCGCTTCCACTTAAAAATCCCGTGTTCAGTTGCTTTAGAAAATGGAATAAGTAGATTTGAATGTGTTGTTCTATTTTGAACAAGTGCAGAAAGATAAACCGTTTAACAATAAATTTCTCTAGGGAAGAAAGCATGACGTCATTCCAACATGCCCTCTCATGCAAATAATTGCTATGTAAACAATTTTTTATCCCCGTCAATGTTGAAAACAAATAGAACCAAATAAAAACACGACTTGTAAATTATAACGAGAAATATGATTCCAGTTTTATATGGATTGCGTGATAATTATGGCCTCAACTACTTTTTTGTGGTTAGATGGTGCATGAGATCTAAGCTGTTTAATCATTTATTTAGACTAGCTTTCGAACACTACTGTCCTGTTTCATTCCTTCTAGCATAAATTGAGAAAAACAACTTGCGTGTAATATGCAACTTGCAACCGACAGAATGGCGATTTGATTTTCTAGATTATACCATACAAAATTGTTGTTTTGTCTCGATAACTCTGTCTATTATTACTAAAATGCTCAAAATAATTCTCCATTATTGATGCATTGTTATAAATGATAATTTCGAAATCAGTTACTTTTTTATCTTAAACCAGAAATTGAGACGTTTACTCAAACCAAAAGGCAGGCATGGTCAAAACAAGATAGAAACCGCGGGTTTCACGGGTTTTAACGGGTAGAGGGTTTTAATGGGTCTATGCATACCAATCAGGCATGAATGCTGGGTTTTAAGGTAAGTGAGCAGACCCATTTAAACCCAGGGTTTATTGTGTCACAAGTTTGACGATTTTGCTGGGTTTTAGTAGGCTAGTGGGCTTTAAAAAAATTTACATGCATTTAAATGGGGCCATAGAAACCCCGTCAAAAGTCATCCTAAGTATAAGTATGCATAGACCCGTTAATACCCCTAAAGCCCAAGGGTACGGGTTTCTATCTCCAAACGGGTGGGTTTTGACCATGCCTGATACCTATATACAGAATGTATATTGGCGGATTTTCTATGGCTCCATATAAACGCATGTTATGTTGAAGAATTCTCAAATACCCAGCAAAATTGTCAGCCGGGTGACCCAATAAACCCCGGGTTTAAATGGGTCTGCCCACTTACATTAAAACCCAGCGTCCATGCCTGCCAAATGGAAATTGAATAATCATTTAAATTTATTTGTCTGACATTTTTTGGCCATCTCATCGTTTATAAATCATTTTGATGGTGAGAAATATTTTTTTGACTTTCAAAAGTGTGTGTGCCTTCAATGTAGAGCACAACACGATACACAATTTGGTAACACGACAACACCACAAGAAAACAAATAAAATCACAAATAACAAAGTGTTAAGGAGAACTTGTAGCGAAAATTAAAAGCTTGCCTGGATATCTGATAAATTTAGAAAGTAAACTCGAATATAAAATAAATGTCGTGTATTTAATAATGCGATACTAATTTGTTACCCGATTTAGTTTTCACCTAAGACACCATTTTTCGTGAGTAGAAATGTCGCAAGCAAGAATGCCCACGTCTCCAAACTGGTTATTGCCGTACAGTTCTCTGCTACACAGTCCAAAAAATTTACTGTACATCCTTTTTGTTTTGATTTGGACATCATCTCTGCCTCTTATTTCCTTTATCAGCTTCCCCATTTACATTTTAGCAGCGATAATTACGAGTTT
>JAQIXX010003033.1:0-21449 GCA_034700605.1 Willowsia nigromaculata
TGAGTATCATCACAAGAATGTAAAAAACCCGGCTATAAAAATAGGGAGGCTAAAAATTGAAATTTGCCTCGGTTTTCCAAGGCTATAAATATAGGGGGCTATAAATTTAGGGAGGCTATAAATACAGAAAATACGGTATGTTGCTGAAATTAAATGGTTATGTATTTATTAACATTATACGTATCGATGCGCAAGGTAATTGTTTGTCTTTGTAAAGTTCAAACTTAAAGGTTCATTGTAAATAGAACGAACATGAATCATTCTTCTGTAGTGTTTTGCCCAATTTAACAAGTGTATTTCAATGTACAGGCTGTGTTATCCATGGTACATTTTGTACGATTTTGGGCGAAATGAGCCATTGTAAATATGAATTGTATCTGTATTGTGGTGGAGGGATATTCAGCATCCCTCTGGACCTTGAAGTTTGTATAATATAATATCTGATATTGATATCTGATTTTATACTGGATGTTCGATAATTATGTTATCATAGTATGCATGCAGATTGACATAATATAGGCTTACTCAAAGCCATAATTGAATTTCCCGCAAATTATTCCGATTTCAAATGTCTCTGACATATGAACAATTCCTTGTTTTCATTATTTTTGTGGTGTGTAAAATGCAGAGAGAAAGAGAGAATGCTCGAAGTTCTTTCTTAAGCCTTCTTGTTAGCATTAACATACTATTGTCTTTAGTCGTTGTTTCAAATCAATGTATTACATTCCGTACAATTGGTGATGCAAGCAAACGATTTGCAAAATATCTGCGTTTCTGTTTCTGATAATATTTCTCCTTTTCATCAATTGTAGAGCCACTGAACTCATAATTGGTTACATACCTATGTACAAACATCCTTTATATAGGTATATATTGTTGCACGAGGATTGTCACTCTCAATTAGCTCGTTCAAAATAGGCTTATAGGTGAGAGCTTTCTGCCTTGCCTTGGGAAGACATCGATGTTTTATTGCCTAAACATTGCCGCATCCTCTCAAATTATTGCCTCTTTGTCTTGATTATCAAGACAATAAATTTTGAATCGCACGAATTTAATTAATTCAAAATGTCGATAGTGACATGATCGATCAATGATAACCATTAAACTTGAGTTAGAAACTTAACCAAGAAGTTCTACCGATATTTTTCACCGCAAGTTCTCAGAAGACGTGCGACTTGCTAATCACAATTTGCGATGAATGCCATCTAGATAAAGTGGTGCTCAAATACATTTTATTAGCTATATTCTATCCATAAATTATTGAATTAACTTGCGTATATTTACCTTTAACCTTGCTTAATCTAATACCTACTCTGAACTGCCATGCTAATTGTTTTAGTCAAGTCATCCAACGATAAGACTCTAATAACAATTGTATCGCTAGGATTTTCAGTTTTAGGTAATTCACAACGATTTCACTACTTTACTGGTTTTTGTCATTGAAAGAATAGGAGGCACTTATTTAGCAAACTTGGTCTAGTTTTCATGATCATTGTTAATAATCGCATCATTATCATAAGTGATATTTGCTAATAGCAATTAAATAAATCATACCAGCAAACACACATGTGAAGCACAATGAACTCACATCTGAAACATTGTTAAGTATCTAGTATGATATCTCATTAATACATCCTTATGAAAAGTATCTTCCCTGATATCAAGTCACGTATTCATTCGTGATTGATTGAAATCATTTATCAAAATATTTTATAGCGAAACAAATTATTTCAAATGGACATCCAATTTTGGTGTATATGTACTTATGCGTGCTTTAAATACTTATGTGCATTGTAAGTGCGGCAAATTCAGTGTCATTATTAGTCATTGTGTTATTAACTAGAGTTAAATAGGGTGGTAGGGTGATAGACCCCAAACTTATATTCATACCAGTAATCCAAGTATAACTTTTGTATTTTGATAAATACCTTGTAATATGTAGGCATTGTTGGAGCTTAGATTGCAAAAATTAAAAAATCTAACAATGTAAACACCATTTTGAATAAAAATTGTGAAGAGATTAGTTCCTATATACGCAAGTACAAGTTAATCATTTGTTTGAATAAACTGTATTAGTGTAAATATACCTATAATTAGTTAACCTTGCTGGCTAAAAATCACTGATGCGAGCCGTGAAGGTTAGTTAGGCATTACCAGCAAAATTGCTTCATGTCTCCTGTTTTAAAAACGCATTTTCAAAAAACACTAATTTTAAATGCGTATATTGAGTAATATGCATCTTTGAATGATATAGCTTCTTACATAACCGCTAAAAATTCAATAAAAAATCAGAAAGAACGCAATAGTACAGTAATGCATTAGCTAGCTTGGTCATTGGTCTCCCTTAGATTGACTAAAATAATCGTGGAAACGGACAGCGGAAGTATTTCACATCCATCCATCCTCATCCTGCAAAAAACGAAAGCAAAAACAAGCTAACCATAAGATTTTTAGAATCTCCTGTAATAATCTAAAATTACCATCATTTCTTGTGTTAAGTTGTATCAAATCAATGGACTTTGGTGATTGTAGTTATTCTTATCCCACTTATCACAGTCGCAACAGCAAATACGTTCAAAGTTATACATATGTTATTTACATTAATACAACTTAGCAGTTCAACACATCCGTTATAAAACCTAAATTAGAGACAGTCAAAACAGTAAAAAAATTAGATTGCGTTTTAGAGCCTTTCATCTAATATATCACAAGTAATTATAATACTAAAATTGATAATAATCACAAATGAAGTGACTAGACTCATTTATGCATCTGATTTGTGTTTATGCCAGATAATCTGATTAATCAATCATCAGTTTACTTTTATGTATTGCTACAGGCTTTACAATTTCAGTAATAATTACTAGATGAAATTATGAAAAGTTACGTTAACGGATACAAATATCAATATTAGTTGATTAGTTGAGTGAAACTTCTATTATGCCATCGAGAGCTCAGACTTGCCTTTTACGGCTTGTTAGGTCAGTTCACGGAAATATGTATTTTATTCATTACTAATGCCATCCCATTCATTAAACTAAATAGTAATTCAGTGCTTATTTATGAGTTATCCCCAATAAAATCGTTGATCAAGGAGTGTAAAACATCACGAATCAGGAATTCGTGTTAACAGAGTGTTGTATCGTAATAACCTTGAGGGGGCGCTTTTATGCGGTTACTGACGCATGAAAATTTCTGAATGAACTGATAGGAACTTGTTGTACGTACATACTTATTGACTTAAGCTTCATTAACCGCATGCAATCTTTTTTATTCTTAATAATCGCATTAAGTACTTATTAAATTTTGTCTTTTAAGTAATTTTACACTTCCCGTTTCCTGTAGAAAAGAGGGGAAGGGCATTAAATTTACGTGTTAACAACACACAATGCTTCCAAAGGCGAGAAAATATTTCTCTCACTGTAAATATAATTGATCCTGGCTCTACAATAGCTTTTGCCCGTTTATATCTCGATTTTTAATTGGCTTCTCTCTTGCATATATTCTTCTGTTGTGTTTGATATTATTTAACATAAAAATTATCTTTTCTTCATAAATCAAAGGAGGTGAATGAAACTGTGAATGTCCACCACTGAAGCATTTAAAATTACAAAATTCTTATTACGAAGAAACAAGGAACATACGTAACATTACATCTTGGCGTTCATCAGTAATTCTTGTTTGTGGTAAATTTTGGATTTCCAAGTTGAATTCTGTATAATCATTGATCATTGCCATTCTTTTACCACAAAATCATCATGTGTGTCTTTTGCAAAGAACTCAAGTGCGCAGTCATTTTTCCGTCAAAATTTGCTACTCTTATTGGAAGTACACGACGCGAACAATGAGATGCTGTGCCAGCGGCTCAGAACGACCTTCAAGCCATAAAAGTCCTGTAAAAGTTAACTTTTCGTGCCTAACACAACAGCGTACTGGTAACTCACACTAGAGCCACATATACCTACACTATTAGCTAGTCAAAAAGGCTTGAAAATGAAAGCATGATGCATGCATCCTAATTTGAATCGTAGTCATCATTATCAGTATCATGATCTTCACATCATCAGCTACGTTTTGTATAGCAGTCATGTCGTGTCCCAAGACGCAACTCGTCACATTTTTTCTTTGTCACAGGCACGGTATCACCAATCGTCATAATCGTAATCATCATTACCATCATCGTCTCCACCATTTATTGTTACATTGGCCCAAATATTCAGCCCATTTTGAATTCCTACCTCATGATCATGATGATTCACAAAATGTCGCCGTAAATAAGTCGTAGCTTTTATCAATCATAACACCATCATCATTACTGCAGTTGCAGAATCATCATTCATCATCACACCAACAAAACCAAAAATGTATGGTTTGGTTTGTGGATCGGGATTATTATTATTATGGCGCATCAACAACAGGAAATTGGGAATGGTGGGAAAAAATAAGTTAAAAATATGATTACAGCCTTTTGATGACTCGATGAGGATATACTAAAGCAAGATGAACACCAAGAAAGACAATGCCAAATATTAAAAAATCATCTTAGTACATCTTGCTTTATTGCACTGGCAAGAGCAAAATTGCCAATCAAACCCTACGACACTGCAAAAAACATTACATTTAAAAAGATTCCGACTACCACAATACTGGCTTACCACTGCAATAGTACATACAGTTTGACTAAACAGCAGGCTGTTTGTAATACAATGTGCGGGACTCCATGACTGACATGGACGTGACATTTCAAAGGTGGTCATTTGTGAATTTTCAAGTAGAAGAACCACAAAACGAGGTGTAATTGAGCGTGTATTATGCAGTTGCGGTCGGTAAATACGTTTTTGCCTGTCATCATCACCTTAGGTTTCTTGTAGTTTGTCACCTCTGCAGAGCTTGGCATGAGTCAAGACCAAGATGACTGATACCACTTGTTTTATCTCTTACATCGCACTGCACATCGTTTGTGACAAAAATGGAAGAAAATCGAGAACCAGAAATTATGTCTTAACATTGCGTTGTTGTATGTCATGCAAAATACTTTTCCTTCGGCTTAAAATTTATAGATAGCTTGGTGTGTGTTACTTACCATTAGATGAGATGATGATCATTTTTTTCTTACTGACCTGTGATATGACTTAACACTTAAATGACTGTTTTGTTTGTGATCATGCAGCTACTTGCTACTGTTAAGGTTTGCCAACAGCGCGTGTCTTCCACGAATATTTCTGCATATGTATGCCCAACATAACGACTCGGTTGGTGGTATACCGCACCGCTATTCCGAGTAGCTCCATTTTGGGAGAAAAAAAAACTCTCCTCACCGTTTGTTACCAAATTAATGTTGTCATTTTGAACTCCAATAATAGTTGTTGCCTGTTAGCACCAGTCAGTAGCCAGCAAAAACTTTCAACTTTGTAAAGTGTCACAATCCACATAGCCATTCTGACAGATACACCAAACAGAGAACAAATCACAAACAGCATGATGCATACGTTTAATCTTGATGTATGCAACGTGTCAACAGTAGTTTATAATACATTACACCATAGCTTTATTTTGTGAGTAAGTTATATGATTTAAGGTGTTTACCTGATAGCAAATGCATCATGGAATCAACACATTCGCAACGCAGAATGAACTCTTATGACATTAAGATCATTTATTAGATAATAACATCTTAATGATGAAAAAGGTGTGTGCGTTATGAGATTTTATTTTTAAGCTAGAGTATTTTTGCATTTAAGGAGCCACGTCCACTACTTGGAACAAAGTACATTTATCATCTATACATTAAATTTTACAGTAACGCCAAGACTAAGACTATTAAAAGATTTTGTATTTTAAAACAGGTCAAATGAGTATATAATTAGAATTTAAATTATAACTTTTTCCTATTTGCAGTTACGCATGTAACATTTTTACATCCCTACGTAGTGACAACAGTAGTACAAAATGCACCAAAGCTTCTTTTCTTTAAACAATGAAACTTCCCCGTATAGCTTATTTCGTTCACTTCCTAAAGTCGTCAATCATAAAAACCACGTGCTGTAATAGAAGTTTTTTTTGTTGACAGCTTGCCGCGTATAAAGTTTGTGACACAACGTCAACCTCGAGCTGAAATATTGAAATAACTCTTGTTCGACAACATGTTATTCTAAGCTCGCTTTTAGCAACATGGGAAGTTTTAATCATAATATAAATATAGAGCCGGACATGCCAATTTTTTAAATGTTTCCGGGAGTAGATATTCAGTTACCTCATGCTACATAATTTTTTCCGGTAAATATTTATGAAATGCAAATTATACAAATGTTATGTCATTTAAATATAAATGTTGACACAGAATCAAATTAGTATGAAATATTATGCAGTACACGTTTAAATCGGCTGTCAAATTCATTCAATTGATTGCAATTAAAATCCACGATCTGACAATAAAATGTGTAAATTAAATATACAGGTAATTTGTGTAATAATCGCAATTATAATGCAATGACAATAAGATTATTGAATCGATCGTTTGTACTCTCTATAATTAATCAAATATTTTATATTTTGTACTGTCCCTTAACTGCATTCCGCAAAACTAACGCATTAGGAATTTTATAAAGAAACAAACCGTGAGAATAGACAAGTTTATTTCTCATTTAAAACTCCCCATTCATTCTCCATTTCATTGTTAATAAAGTTGACAGTCTGAACAAAATATTGGAAGAAAAGTATACAATACAAATTGATGCAACAATTACGCAACACATACTTGAAATCGATTTCAAATACAAACTCTTACAAGAACATTATGTAAAATATTAGCCATTCAAAATGGTAACAAATATGCGTACTATATGCTCCTCCGTCAATGGGTTGATTTTCAATCATGTGAATATTGCGAATGATGTCGGAGAATGTATAAGACACATTGCCAATCGTAAAGTTATTTCAAATACGATAGCCATGATGCAAATAATTGTAGACGTAACCTTTCCGAGTTCATTGTTTGATACACGAGATGAAACTTGTCCTGTATGATGAGAATGTGCTATTCTGCTTTATATGCATAACATTAAACTATATAACGTAAAGTATATGCACGCACGGAGTTTTTACTCCTCTAGCAAGAATTCAATTGTATTTTTTGATGTAGCTTGGTTGTGGAATGGTCTTTGTTACTCTTGCTTTCATTCATCCAACCTGTTGTGCGCTATTCGATTCGAACATTAATGCATAGACTTAACTTGGGTAATCTACCGTGCATGTACAAAGGAGCATAGAAAACATGATGATGATAAATAGCTTTAGTTTTTTGCTATATAAATTTAGCGAAAGGTCTCACAAGAAACGAGCAAAAGAAAGAAAAAACCAAGGAATGGAAAAATGCTGTAATTTCCTTTCAGTTTCTGCATGCATCCAATTGCAGCGTACTTAAGTATACGCAAACACTGCCGAGTACTCCAACAGTCATCCTCCTCATAAACTGACATGATATCATAATACGATGATATTATTATGTATATTAACAGGGCTTATCAGTGTGGTCTCCTGTCCTACTGTTAGTGCTAAATGCTGTGTCCGCCAACAACCCTTTATAGCACGTTGTCTTGCTATAAAGACAATCCATGTGATTATATGGGGTTAAGCATATGAAATTTGTTAGCACATGAGTTCTTTGTTGGTATATGCGTGCATGTCTGATCCTTTTTTGTATCAATGAAAAAATACTAAAATATAAGGATATTAAAGAGTGATCAAGTGGATGTATTTTATGCTACCGCTGTATATAGTATGTTCATTCCCTCGTGCATTTCTTCTATAGGATAATATTCCAATGAACTGCACTTATTGTTTAAAATTGTTTAGGTACTAGTCTTTCTCTAAGCGGAATATATTGTGGTAGCCTTACAATAATATCCATCGAGTTTCTCGTAAATGATGATCAGTAATTGTTTCGAGATTGACCCAGTCAGACGAGGACTACAACTGCCCAGAAGGCATTTCAGACACTAAGGGATTAGCGAGCAATCTAGTGACATCAACATCGCGTCTTCAACAAAGGTTGATACAATTTGTGGAAACATCGGGTTTTCTAGTTTATGTAGTGATCAGTGAAAAGTAAGTTAGGAACTAGAGCTTGTGTCTGGTTTGCCATTTAAGATTTTAGACAATCAACCTTTGACCTGGAAAAATCTCCATCGGAGGAATCAAGATGGGAACTCGGACGCTGATTAGACTGGTAAGATTATATTAAACTTGACCAAAGTAACATTTAGCTCATAGCGCCTTTTAATTATAAATTTAAAGAATTACTGTCATTATCATACACGTACTATGAAAGTGATGAAAGGGTTGTTCTCGAATTATGTGTGCTACAAAAGTCACGCAAAGAAAAAAGATCGCGGTTTTAGCTTTTCAGTTATCATCGAATTTTAGGAAGGAAAGAGGAGATATTTTGAGCATGGTCGTGGTGCAATTATAAGGCATAAATGAAGCATGATATACACCTTCGTTTGAAAATTTTTTGCTTGTCATGTCTGCTTATATTTGCGATTTGTTCCACTTCTATAAACCTGACAAATTCGAACAAAAGTGAATGGAAGCGAAAGAATGGAAATCCTTGTGTAAACGTATTTATCTGTGTGCACGCACGGTTTGGCACTTTGGTGCTCTTGCTGCGTGAGTAAACCACTTTCAGTTTCAAGATCAACCCTTCAAAAACGCACGCATAAAAAACCGTACAACCGAGCTCACACACAGATAATCATGCTTTACTGTTGCATGCTTGCTTTTGTTCAAAATTCGAACTGCCTAGTTCAGAGTAGGTGGGAGAAAACCTAAATACTATGTTCTCTTTAGTCCCTTTTTTGCATAATAAATCTATTACAACGATACAAAAGCAATTAACTATAATTGTTGAATGCCAAAAGATGATAGTGCACACAAGTTGGGCTAATCCGCTTTTGGTACGATGTATTTATAGACTTTTGCTATCTTTCTATCTTTGCTCAATTCAAGAATCATTATTTCCTGGCATAAATTCTTTGAGGTTTTCCCAAATACGTAGCGTGTAACATTGAAACTTGAGTAATCTTGTCTCATCTTCTTTTTACAACTGAAAATATAACAAAATGCAGACACGTGCATGTCTGCAAATATACGTTGCACATATAATTGTTGCACTTTTCAGGAGCAAAAAATATTGGCAAGATTAATTGAAAAGGTTGAAACAACCAATGTTATTAATTATTTTCATCCTCTGTTCTTCATTTAATAACTCATAATTCACAGCTTATCTGTCTTTCATATTATTGCAAAGTTTAACAACAAAAAATAGATTAAAAACATATCAAAAAAGCAAACACATTATAATGCATGTACGTAAAACAGCAAATTAATGATGACTTCATGAAAAACAACGAAGAATGTAAATAGCCAGCAAAATTTTGTTTAGTTTTTGTTTCCAGTAACCCAAAAATATCATCATATCATATCATCATCATAAATCAGTGACTGAGAAAAAATAAATGTATATTATCACATCGGAATATTCTCGATTCGCGTCTATCTATTGACTGTAATAATCTTCGTTTAAGAGGCCATTCAAGCATTGCTAGAAATCATTAATATTATGTGTTTTCATTGGAACCTAATCACATGTAAACAACAACGTAGATCGCATCAACAAACTATTTAGTTGCGGTTTTGTCACTTCTAAGCTTGTAAACAACCTTTGTTTTACGTTATCATCATCATGAAATTCCCTTCAAATCTAATTACATATTACATAGATTTGCCCTGAAACAGAAACATGGATAGACTAGACTAGAAAGCTCCCCAACTTTCAGCGTTACACTGAAAAATACCCAAAATGTTGTCGAAACATATGTATGCAACAGAACCGTCAAATGTAAATACAATTATTTAGCAAATTTTATGTACATAAAAGCTTTGATATTGCAATGTAGAACACATTTCTGCTAACTTCATTCATTTTTGCCAAGTTGATACGCGTACTATTTCTGTCAACCATATTAAATCTCTTTTCCCTTCGTCAGTCGGCAGTTTTCACTTGGTTAAGCACTTATAGACACACTACAAATTGGATTCTGAAAGCGTCTTTTGAGTCCCATTTCCATGATGTGGTGCTAAGTTAGGTGTCTCATTTTAGGCAGTCATGTCATGATATTGTAATTATGCGATTGTACATTGTAACATAATGCCCCATAACCTCATTTTGGGTTCAGTTGGCACAACAAAACAATAAAACTTCTCCAATGAAAGGCAACCGTAACGAGAAGTTCTTTCTACAGTAATTCTGATTTCATTTGTAGTCACAAGTTGCCCGTATCATTCATCAATATTCACGCTCATGTATGTGTAGTTAATACTTGTTCTTTCGCACGTTTGCATACACATATCTATACAATCTTCTCCCATTCAAAGGCAATATATTATTTCTCAGCCTGTCACGATGATTTGTTATACAAATTCAAAGTACTATTTTTGGTTCCTACACTTGTCGGTTTCCTTTTTTAACAAGAAGTTGTTTGAATAAAGTTAGTTTTGGTATACAAACCGTAACTTTATGTGTACAGCCTTTATGTATTCATACCTAAATCAAACTCGAGTTTAATCGACAAGAAACTTTTTTTCGATTATCTTCACATCTTAACAAAATAATTACATGTTTCTTTCAAATATATCACCAAAATGTGTTCCATTATGCAAGTTCTACGCAGGGTTCCTTTTACTTTAGCACGCATCACGCCCATCAGCCAGCAGGAGCGTGTTCAAGTCATGTAATTTTTATTTCCGATCTTTTCGTCCTAAAGGAATGACTGATTGCATCGAAAAAGTCTGGATGTATGATTTGCAACTTTTGCGATTAGACTTGCACTTGCATATCGTGATAAATGGCTATTTATAGAGGACAAACAAGTAGGTAAACACTTGACATGAGTTGTTCCTCAACAGGATAAGGACTGATACGTCTTGTAATCAGGAGTGTGGATTTCAAGTAAAGTGTTGTAAACACGTTTAATTAAACCTGCTTGTATTGCATCATGCGTTCCGCTATGAGTCATTCATTAGGAACCTACGAAACTCTATTATTACACGCCTTGCTCATTAAAATGTGAACTTTTTTTTCAAGGTTCAGGAAATAAAGCATTTCAAAATGTGACTTGGTTGTGTAATAATGATTTGATTTTTTAAAGATACCAAGTATGGATCTAGTTAGTTCCATTTCATTTGAAATATATTTTTGTTTTTGCAATTTTGAAAATTTTATGAATGGCTAATTGCTTATTTCGCACGGATGGTTTTACGAGTACAAGAACACAAAAACTACAGTTTTACAAGGTCGAATTAAATGTAGTAAGCGTTTATTTTAATAAGCATGTAATTATTAATTAATTAACTATATTCGACTTGAAACAAAAAATGTTGAAGAAACGGGGTGACATTTTTAATTCTATAGATAAATATGTAGTAAGGCTTCATAATTTATTCTTATTGATGCAAGGCAATAAATCTTTTTTCGTGTGATATGTGTGGGCGAGATTGTTTTCAGATCAAAATGTGATTTTTGTAACGATAACTCTTTGCAATACATCAAATGAAATGAAATTGATGAAAATTTGGAAGTTTCTAGAAGTTCATGAGATCCAAGTAGTTTGATTTTATTCATTATTTGCATCAAAGAAAAAGTTGGATCATCTACTAATTATAACTTTTTGCTTACTGTATGTACATGGCATAATAATGCAGAATACAAAAAACTAGCAATCATACTTAATAAAAGCATCTATCAGTAAAAATAACTCATCAGATACCTATACTTCATTCAGAATAAAATCTTTCATGCTTTCTAGACGGTTGGAGCTTGATTTTGCAACAGTTTAAGAAAAACATTACGTATCAAAAATCAGCTAACAAACTAAAACCAACTCTATCATTTTATTACGTATGAAAAGAATCTTATAAATTGGCACTTGGTAGCGTTAAGATACGCTGTAGCTCTAGATAATACAGTAAAACATTTATTAAATTTTGAAATTTTTATAAACACTAATGTCGTATAATATTGCTTATTATTGTTACATGCATTCTCCCAGCTACTATTAAAGCTTGACTTTGATAATACGACATGGTTGACTAAATAACATGAGCACAATAGATTTTGATGGGATTCCGATTATGGGCTTTTTATGAGATTGAGACAGTTCCTCAGCACAGTTCATAGTGTAGCTTCAGAATCGAATACGTCGTTGTATAATTAATATGAAATCAAGTTATTTGTAATTGAACATGAACTTTATTTTACCTTCAACCTTTACGGACGACGAACATGATAACTTTTTTTATTAATTTGGATAAGTTTCAAAAAACATTTTGTTTTACCGTTTGTCTGTATTGTTGGAGAAAATAGAACATTAAAGTATGCAAAATGAGCACAAAAATGCATGTAATTCCTTTTATCATTCAAACATTACACTCATTATTTAACAAGTGCTGTTATATAATGTTTAGATTTATGTAAGTGAATTATCGCGTTATTTAATGCAAACTCCCAGTTCAACCATACGACGTGACTTGAACTTTATCAATGTTCTGCAGAGACACATACAGAGAGAGAGAGCATGAATTCATCCTCACTCTCAATTTTCAGGTCAACAATACCATTTTTTTTAATCTCACCGTCTTCATTTCAATGTTACCGTGTGTCTTTGTTTTTGTGTATGGAATGTGGACAAACTTGCCCTTTCTAAAAAGAAAAAAAAGAAACCTATAATTACATGATGGTAAACCGATAGTCAAAAATGAAGAAGAGTATATAAAAAAAGTTCAATAGAAACAACAAATTTATCACCACCAAGGTACTTACAACTCAACAGCAATTATTATGGCTGCATGCTTATTTTAAAATAATGATTAATGAATAGGCAAAATTGTAATTTCCCTGTAAATTGAAACTGAGCGTTTGGTATGTGCCTATTAATAAGACATAATCATTCATGACAATCATGTTCCACTCTACACGTCTTCATCATCACCATCAACAGCTTCACAGTCGTGGGCTGCCCTTAATCACCTACATATTCGCTCGAAGTAAATTCACTTTTAAAACTGTCAGCTCCTTTACAAATAATGTGCAATATACCCACTTATTATGTATATACAAACCTACTGTTAAAAAAATCCTCGGCATCATGAACTTGAGGAATCTCCTAATTTACTTGTGTCTTATAATTTACCTACATACCACCACCGCAGCGCAGCCACTGCAAATGCAATCAAAAAATTGCCAGCCAAATGAGCATTGAGTGTAAACTTAAAACAACCTTTCATTAAACTCTCTCAAAACCTTAATGGCGTTCCTGTGTAGTATTATGAAACTAATTTCCATAATTCTAGGTGAACAAAAATAAAGCGGTAGCAAGTGGCAAATACAAGAACACGTCGAAGCAAATTGTACATATTCAATTCTCCTCTCGCTCGACAGTCACAATTTTTCATTGTCATGTACTTCATCATGTTTTATACAAGTTTTCATACAATTTACACATTTACGACACACTCAGTATTGTATCCTATATGTTATCACGAATCGAATATAAAACTGAGAATTGAGTCATTCACACAATTCCTTCAAAAGTGAACTTTATGTATAAAAAATGAGAGTTGCTAAAAAAATGTGCTATCAACAAACAGCTCCAATGTTTTCAGTATCAACTTCAACTTGAACCAAGGCAAGAGAACACAAAGATTTTATTCTCCATTATTGCCTTGTCTGCTATTTTAAGTTTTTCCTTAGCGGTAGTCAGTATAACACTATAACAAGTTATGTTTAGTGTGGTTTACTTTGATGACGATAAAACACTGATAATTTTAATATCTCACACACAAAAACACATTATGAGAGAGAGAAGGCCTTAACTTTTAAGAATAAAAAGGTTAAAAGGAAAAGAGCAAGAACATTAAAGCGACTGTAGGAACAACAATAAAAATATGTTTATTTGCTGAGATTTGACTACCGTTTTTTCTTGATGCAGTTTTGGTAGCAGTCTAGGCATACAAAAAGCCGTATTGTTTTGTTCACAACATTCTACTTTGCCATTTTCCCTGTCATTGAGATTTACAGCTCATATTTTATTCTGCAAATGAACTCTAAATGCACTGGTGTCAGTAGTGGATGGAAAGATGTGGTCTTATGGGTTTCACTGTGTACATAATGTACTGCCTTTATGGAGCATGGTACGGCGTGTCCATGTCATACTGACGCATTATTATAGCCAAACAGACGCGAACAGGCGTTTTGCAGGTCTGTTTTTAAATCGAGTGGTGGTGGTGATTTAGTTTTTTTCGAAAAAAATAACAAAGTTGTAATGTTGTAAACTGGCAAAAAACCATAAATAGCAGAAATAGCACATAAACATAAATCCTGTCAATTTCATTTTAGTTCAGTGCTCAGTACATTTATAAGGTTTCATGTATCAACATAAAAACTAGCGCACTTTAGAAATCTCAAAACGCAGTAAAAACATAATGCGTGTATAATAGTTCTAGAAAGATGGAAAGATTGTCGATGGTTTTATGGAACCAAGTAAAAATGTTATGGTCTTCCCCTCAAGTCACAAAAAGAAATGTTGCATCTTCTGTCTGCACTTAAACTAGATCACCAGCCTGCATTTTGCTACTGTAGTTTAATTTTATGTGACCCATAATTGTAATGGACCATCGGTTTATACGAACACAGCCTTAAATTGTCTTGTGTATTCGATATTTATTTTCATGCAAGCAATGTTTGTGATATCGCCCAACACAATCCCTTTATTATCAGCACCATTAACAGAAAATGCTGAACCGTAACATAGATATTGCACATCATTGACCGGTCAAAAGGAGTGGGCAATTATTCATTCTTGTCTACTTCTTGGTCGCCATATTTTTGATGATAGCCGAGTGGTGGTGAGTCGACAAATTAAAGATGGAAAAGTGATAGTACTTAGGTAAACTAAAATATATATCTAAGCGTACTTGAAATTATGTAGATGAATATCAGTAATTGCGGATTGCGGCCCAGTAGTAAAAATAGATGATTAAGTGTGGTGAGGCAAGTAGTTTGAATGGAGACACTGACATTTGCCATAAGTTAATAACACTATTACAATGCAAAACCACTAAAACTAGCGTTTTATATGTACATGAATTAACATGTCAAATGAATTCTCCGCCGCTGCCGGCATTAGTCATGATAAAATCCACATTTTATTCACACACCTTTGGTAACTTGTCATTCCTTAATTGTTTTTCAAATTAATGAGCGTTACCTCCTGTAATTTTACTACATACTTGGTAATCAAACTAGTACGATGATGTAGGTGCCTACACAGGAGTGATTTAATATGCATTTCAGGAATCAAATCATTGCGTAATACTACGCACTTTTTATAGGGATTGTTTTTACACATTCACCATTGTTTCTACCACTCTAATTTAAGAAATTCCCTGATTCTTGAATTAAGTAACAGGTAACTGATAGGCAGGTATGCTATTCTTTGAGTGTTCAGACTGATACCTATTACTATTATCTATGATGTAAATTCATCGGTAGGAATCAGACTAATCTCTGAAATATCATAGGAAGACTTAGGCATACTCATTTCTGTATTATTTTTGTTGCAAAACAAAAGACAAGAAGTGTGTGGGTATATGCCACGTTTACATTAATACTCTTGTTTACGTACTGCCGTCTATTTAGTTCTCATACTTAAACACTAGCGCAGTCCCTGTCGCCGTTTAAAAAAAAGAGTTTGTACGCACTTTTACATCACTTTTTAATGACAATCAAGGGAGCAAAGGAGAGGACATTCATAATTGGAGGTGGCTGATGTTACACACTTTTAAATGGTGATTGTATTATAAATAGGTATGTCCAATACCAATCATCATCTAACACAAACAATTATTATGAGTGGTTCTGGTTGATCTGGTTTCCTTGCTTAATTGCTACTACTTGAGAAGAAGAAGAATAATAAAGATGAGTAACAACTATAGTCTCAGTGACTAACTACTGTGATGAGCTTGATTATTATGATGTGCAAACATGTTATGTCTAATTAAACAATGGGTACATTATGGTTGGTTGATGAGCATCAAGTCAAGGTGCACAATACATCAGTACATGCGAAGAATATCAATATAATTTTGAATTAATAAGTTGAATTCCAATTTACAGGTCTTTTGTTTTTGTTTACTGAAGGCACTAACAATTTTATTACACTCATTGCTAAAATAATGTTTATGGGCTGTGCGTGTTAAAAATAAATTATGAAATCTAGAATGTCACCAGTGGTTCATTTACACATTAGCATTGTAAAATCAATATGGTTAGTGCAATTTGCTTAAAGAGTCAACTGGTTGGGCCCATCATGATCTCGTCATATCAAAATTACACTTTAATTGGCGATATATTTATTTTTCTCTGAAGAACATGCCCATCTTCTCATTTAAAACAAAACAAGTGGTAGAGGGAGGAGGTGAAGAAGATGAGCCAATATAATAATTGCCTGTATAACCATCACTTGTGCAAATTGCAATGAATCGATTTCTCAATTTGGAGTGCATGAACGATAATTCTCGTTGCATAAATAAATATTAAATGATAAAATTAATGTCATACGTGAACATATCGGGGAACAGGTGCAGTCAGTGTGCATCTTCTTTACATTTATTTGTAAGAAAACCTACACTGCATTTCTGTCTCGCCTGATGCAATGTCATCTTTCAAATTTGATTAAAGATAGCAACAAATAAAAACGCATTTGAGAGAATGGAAGCCCGAAGCATTCATCTGAACTTGTTTCTTAACCTTTTTAGTGTTGAAAAATTATCAGAGTCAGAAAACTACATAAACCAAATCATTTACCGAAATAAATTATGCTAAACGTCACACGGTGAAGATGAAAAGTAAAGGGCACAGTATTTTTATTAGTTGTCTTTCGTGCATGATTATTCAAGGTTGCTTTCATGTGCAGTTCAGTAGCTTCTTTTTTTAAGTAACTGTTTGCCGCTTGCAGACATCTCATATATAAAGGTTGAAGGTAGAGATCATACAAAACCAAAAAGCAATTTTGAAGCTTGCAAAATTTGATGATGAAAGGGTACTAACTTTGAAATGAAAAATAAGACAAAAGAGGGATGCTCATTTTCATTCCTGCTCTTATTCAACTGTTTATGCAAGTCTCAACGAGCCAGTTCAAACAAAACACGAGAGTCTTTGTTGTAAAAATGCAGGTTTATGACATTCTACTGCGTCTCCACTTTTCTCTCATTGCCTATCCTTTACGTACTCCTCTTGTCAGCAATTTCTGACATCTTTTAAGGGAACGGACGTTTATATGTAACTCTGAGCAAAAGACAAAAGGCTCAGACAAAGTAAGGCTGAGCAAAGAAAAAGGAGATCTGGTTCTCTTATAACTTAAGTACGGCCGCCAATTTAAATTTAATTGAGAGTCGACAGAAAAAAATTATTATTTCTATAAAAAGCGAAAAAGAACTTTAAAAGAACAATAAAAAGTAAAAGGCAAGCGTATGTGCCTATACAGTCACTATGAGTGTGACTATCACTACTATAAAGTATTGCCACTGCAGTCGAAGAGGCAGTAGGGGAGGCAGAACACACACGCATTCTCTTTCTTTTGTCATGAATGGTCTTTGGAAAAAAGAGGACATTAGGGAATTGAATGGCGTTGTGTAATACATCTTTCCATCTGCTTACATGGCATGGCAGCCTCCCATTTTTATGTGTATGCGGTTCTCCCTCTCTCTTCCATTGTCTCCATAAAAAAGAAAACGTACTATTTTTTGGAAGTTGTTATATAAAAAGTCAGAAAAAAAGTTTTTGGTTTACTTTTATTCTTACGCATAGCCCACACGTCTTTCTAGTCCTTAGTAGTGGTTGCGTTGTTCATCTTCTTGTTTGATTCCTTTTGGATATAAATTTGTTGGAAAGAGTGAGCGAGAGAGATGTGATCTGTACTAGAGTAGTAGATAATAATGCATAAAAAGAAATATTTGAACGGATGAGAGTAAAAGTGGTGGTGGTGGGGGTAGTGTTCTATTTTATAGCGACTGAATAATAATATGGAACTTACTACACTAAACCATTGGTTTTTTGCCTGACATGAGCTTCTTGGCTAACTACCCCGCAAAAAAAGTAAAAAAAAAATAGAGGAAGAAGAAAAGTGCTGGATGTGGATGCACTTTACTTTAATGCTTTGCAAGTATACTTTAGTTCTGTGGTGGTGGTATAGGTTGAAGCAGTCGCCTTTAGTGTCATTTCAATTGCCTTATTTTTCTTCGCTTGGCGATAGCATTTGCATTTTTATCGGCACTCAAAAATTTCTTCTTTAGTTTTGCCCAGAGAGTAAGGGAAAGAGATGATGTGCTGTACCTACGGAAAGTTACTCTTTTCCAATAATAGAAGACACGACTTCCTCAATGTTGGAGAAAAGTGGAACAAATTTGAGGAGGAGAAGAGCGATGGATAAAGAGGGAGTGAGAAATTGTGCTTGGTCGAGTTTAAATAAAACTACCTCCATGCGATGAGCACATTTCAATGGGCTTTTATTTTTTGCGACAAGCTGGATTTTACAGCGTTAACATATTATAGCATATTATTCTCCTGTTAGATTGCGGATTTACACTGGGAAATAGCCTCTATTATTTTGAATTTACACGGAAGATATTGATAAGATGTTGGATGAAATAAGCAGTAACATAGAGGGAAATTGACTTTTTAATGTGTAAGGATTTTGAAACCAATATGCTGAATGTAGATAATGAGCTTTTTTTTAAAAAAAATAAAAAAAAATACTAGGCGCATTAGAAATGTCTTTATTTTATGCTCTAAATTCCTAGTTAAGAGTTCCTACTGTATGCCCTCCATCTTAGTTCTTATTTCTATTTAATCTCATATTTTACAAAAACAGCATTAAATATCGTAGCATAAAATTCTAATTCCACATGAATTGAGAACTTATGAAGATCTTGAAGGGATTGCATGTAATGTATAAAGATACTTTACAAGTCACAATCCTTGTTGTTGAAGTATTGATTACTAATCTTAATCTCAAGTCAACTTACCAAGTGTCAACAGCTTTTTTGACCTGGCTTCTTCTAGTCTTTCCAACTTTGTACATTAGTAGGTTGTGCAACATTTTATATCACATTTGTATAGTAGGGCATTCTTTACGAGCAAAATCATTTATCATAGCATTTACGGCTTGATTGAACAATTTCTCAACTTCCATCCTACTAAAGGAACTTCAAGGAGTAAAGTTTTCTCTTTCGTTTGCTTCATTATCAAAGCAGCACATTTACTTCCTGGTTTTTATTGTAATTCCCATGTTCTGTCCTGTTTGACTTTTATAATGAAAACGGAGGCTTCTTGTATTTTTCCGGTTTGAACTGATTTTGATGAATACTTATGACATGGCATTTATGTGTGCTAATATTATGCTAAGCACCGAAACTGTGTTAATGGAAATAATACATTTTATACAAAGTATAAGTTAACATATTTCGGATTTTCCCCTCATGCTGGGAAATTTGCTTGAAATCTTTTTTAAGCTTCATTCTTTACTTCTTTGAGTGATAAATTACAGATTTTATGATTGCTGTGTAAAATGATTTATGCAGGAATTGTAAATTTGCAATGCAAAAGTTTGCAGGTTTGCACACATGAGTAATGAGTGTTTGCATTATTAACGATGCTCAGCATATATGATAAAGTCTTTTGAATAGCCAAAATTATTGTTCGAGTCTGCGTACGAATCTAAAATATGAGCAAGTCCTTTATCGAATTTTTTAAATTCATTGCAGGCTGTCGGAATCTGCTTCATTGGAGCAGTCTCAGCCCAGTACCCTTACAACTCCTTATATCGAGGAGGAGAAAAGCAACATGGGCAACTCCGACCAAATTACATCCCATCCTCCCAAAATCAACAGCAACGACCCAACACTACCCCAGCACCAGAAGACAAGGCCAAATTTGCGAAAATTATGAAGCAAATCAACAAGGTCAATGATGATGGCTCCTATACATTTGGTTTTGAAAATGACGATGGATCATTCCGGTATGCCATTGCAACAAATCTTTTAATTTTATTGATTCTATATTATGAAACAAGGAGATAGTTTTTTACAAATGATTTTTCTGGCCTATTGACAGCGTCGAAACTCGTTCAAAGGATGGTCTTGTCAAGGGAAAGTATGGTTTCGTTGATGCCAATGGTCAACTTAAAGTGACCGAATACACAGCCGGAGAAAAGTCTGATGAACCTGAGAGGGAAGGTGACATATCTGAATCTGAAGAAGAAGGAGGAGACTTTAAAAGACCCCGCCCAGCAGGACCTGGATCCCGCCCCCTACCACTTTCTGCCCGACCACAACCACTATCCTCCCGTCCGTATTACTCTCAGCCCCAGCCATTGGCCTCTCGTCCAGTTCAATACTCTGCATCTCCATACCGTGTGGGTGCTCGTTCTCATGCATTTGACCAATCCCCTGCAGCTCAAACTACCAACAGCAAGGTTGCCCGTGCTCCTCCAACCTCTGATGATGACTTTAATGAATCTTCTGAAGATGACTCAAACGGGTTCTCCAATCGTCAAAGTGGAAATGTCCAAGAAGACCCTTTGAACAACCAGTATTTCCGCTCATCAGTGACACCATCTGGAGCATCCAATGCTGGAGCCAGAGGAAGATTCCCGGGAGGCGTAAATGGTGGAGGTATTAGTGCTGCTGGACGCCCAATTCCTGGTCCCTACGCTAATGGAGGACCTACTGCATACGCACAACAATATCCAGGAGGTTTTAGCCCTGCTCCTCAATACAGCGGATTTGGTGGTCCTGGCGGTCCTCAAGGATTCCCTGGTGCTGGAGCTCCTCCTCAGTTTGGTGGTCCATCTGGTGGTCAGTTTATCGGATCTCCTCAAGACTATAGCGGTGCTGGTGGGTTCCCACAAGGAGGTCCACAAGGAGGTCCACAAGGATTCAGAAGACAAGCTCCTCAAGATTTCTCTAGCATTGGTTCTCCTCAAGCTGGCAGTTCCCCACAAAGTCAGAGACCTGTTCAGAGCATTCAGACTTTTGGAGGATTCGGAGGATTTAATGCACGACAAGGTGCCGGAAAAGGACAAGAGGGAAACAACCAACTCTCCCCTGATGAACAGTATGTACCAAGCGTGGAATTAGATGGGTACAGTGAAGATTTGGACGAGGTAAATAACTTCAGCCAGCTTAGCTATTTATGCATGCATGTGGTGTCACAAACGTTTTACCATTTATTTATCATGCATTTTAAAATAGGACGGCTACCCTGATGAGCCACCAAAGGACGGTAAATTGAAGTCTGGCTCAAGTGGTGCCTCTCCAAACTTCCGACAATCTCT
>JAQIXX010003034.1:0-21440 GCA_034700605.1 Willowsia nigromaculata
TAGAAATTTTCCGCTTCTAGGAATTACGCATGTATGAGAATTTACCTATTCTAGGAATCTTGTATGTATACGAACTTCCCTATTCTAGGAATTATTTTCTAGCAAAATTACTTATAGGAACTTACTTTTCCAGGAACTTTCAGTAAATCCTTTATCCTATGGCATTTTTCAACAAGAAAGTTGAAACCTTCTCTTAGATCGGAAAAAAAAAACCCATTAAATTTAAGATCAAATCGAACTGTTTATCTTTTAAAATATTGCTACTTTTTAAACACAGTCCATTGATATTCCCCTGAAGCACACGTGGGCTGTAAGAAAAGGAATTCCGACTAGTTCTTTAAGCATTTTCTCTGAAAATGAAAATATGCACTTGTTAATAGGTTTAGACATCAGAGAAATGTCAAAAATATATAACTAGAGAGGTACTATTTCTGGCTTACATGTCCTTGAAAATACTATTAGATTATTTACATTCATTTTCATTTATTCAAAACTAAAGAATAGGTAAATATCGGGCGGCTTACTGAAAGTGACGGCTTGGAAAAAACCTGCATCTAAAAATCAATGTAAATTCATTGATATTTAAATTTATGTATCTATTGAAAATACATGCGAAAGCTGTGAAAATCTCATGGGAATTAATTTTTCATTCAATTGTGCAATTGTCCATGAACTTTCTTATAAAAGGTGCAAATCCCTAACCAGCCTCAAATCGAATTATGCTACAGAACAGCAATGACAATAGCTTGAAACCTTGACATTTCACTATTGACTGAAAATTTGCATTATAGGCTGTTAATAATACTGAAACAACTTTCTAGAGCTTCAATATACAGATTGTTATCAGAACATCTACAAAGGCGGTATTCCAAATGCATTCAAAGAAATTTGCTTTAAACAACTCATTAATGCCAATATCTCAGGTGCGATCTGCATTGTAAATAAAAGGGTTCACCCTCCCATAACTACTCTGAAGCATGTTGACAGTCTAAAAAATCGACAATTCACAAGTCCAGGAATTCAAATATTCAATAACACGTGGCACACTGACAAACGTTATGTAGGCATAATGTGTGGTGATGGAAATATTAGTATTAACAATGATTGTGACACATTACACTACTATACTTTCACATTTTACGAGAAAAGAGTCGGGTTACAAACAATGGGTGCATTTTTCATGTCCATGCTCATTTCAATGTATTCGTTATATCTGCCTTCCATCTTTTTGTGTTAACAAGACGTTTGTAAGCTTTCACTTTTCCCCGTAACCAAAAATCAAAGGCAAACAAAAGAAATGCTTGAAAATGGTATCCACTTGTATGGAAAATGGCAAGAACATACAATGCAAAGTTAGACTGTACTATGTACATTTGCACAAGCAGCTTTCATAGCATTTGTTACGGCTTGCTTTCTCCAAGATCCTTACGTTCATGTAGAAAGTGAATGGAGGATGAAACTGGAAAGAGGATAAAGTAAATAAATCTCTTGTTCTTCGTCTACACCAAATCATAAGAGTATGATGCAGTTTTACAATAAGACGCCTTTCCTGAAATACTATAGACTCAAAAATCGTACTAATAATAAGCATAAAAATAGTAATATATAGTAAGTTACAAGATACTAACCCTTACAAAATTTTGCACATTATTTGTAGTTCACATAAGTTTTTCAGAAGTAAAATCATATTTAACACGGCAGGACTGCTTTCAAAAGACATTGGACTGGACAAAGTCACGTTCTGTAGTTGGTGTTGAGTTGGTTGTACATGAACGGATAAGATAAGTAAATGGATTAAAACCCCGGAGGAACTTTTCTGGTGGGTAACGATGTGGTGAAAGATATCATTTTGATATTTCGTAAATGTTTGAGGTAGACTCGTAGGCACGTAAAGAATGCCGCGAAGGATTTTGATTTCTTTTGCACAAAAAATTATATCCAGTTATCTCGGCCCGATGAGATGAATCACTGTTCTACAAAAACAAATAAAACTATTCAGAAAGAACTACTATTCCGCTACAGAAAGGCCAAGGACATATGAGTACAGATGTTTAAAAGTTTATGATTAATTATCATTATTGGTTTGGTAAGTATCATCTCCAGTGAAATATGCAGAATGCAGACCATGCAGTATGCACATACATGGTGTACACACAATTTCATCCAAATAAGCAATACTGGGATTAAATGATGCATTCAAGATTTTAACAGCCACTATCATGATCCTCATCATTATCAACTTTATGATAGTAGTGAGATATTTTGCCAAGTCATGAATCATTTTTAGTTTATATATATGTATTTATCGTATTCGTATACATTACCTACGACCACATCGTATGCACTTTGTCTTTAAATAATAACAATGATAAGAGCAATGGTTGATGCGATGATAAAAATGATAAATTCCATTACTATGAAGCGCCATATAACTGTCATCATAAGAATTACTTCATCGCAACCACTCACATTCACATTTATGATCACGCCAATAAAAGTTTTGACTATGGAGTTATTATTTCAGATACTCCCTGGAGGGCTAATATAAACTCAAGCAAAGAGTTCTAAGGATTAGATTAGGAAATCCAATGTATTACTTGATCTTGATAGACCCATGACGCAACCATGTATTTAGTATATGCATTTTATGCATCTGAAAATTAAATAATTATATTTCTGCAATGATATGGTTACCTTAAGGGATACCGTGGAATCAATTAAAACTATTGAGACCGGCAATAATTTATTATTCTGTATCATACATAGGTATATTATAATAGTTCATAGTTCAAAATTAAGCAAAGGACTTTGTTAAAATACCATCAAGAAAACGTATTTTTGTACGGAATAGAATTTACAGACCATTTTTAAAATATGAGATTCTTTTGTTAAATTCCTTAAACTTTGTTATTAATTTGGAGATAATAATATATATATTCTTTCTTCATGCAATTCCAGAGCACACAGATTTTTCATCAATCGCACGATTCATATTATACACTAAAATGTTGCATATACAAATAAGTCATTATTATCACTTTCGGAATTATAATCAAAATTTTACACAAACTTATACTAACCTTTTGATTTGAACTCACAAAGTTCACGGACCTTTCATATTTACATTATTAGAAAGTGTAATAGTTAATTGTAAAATTAATTATAAAAACTATTACACGATAAAACGTTAAACATAATAATATTCTGATAAATACATTTCACATTCACAGAGATCAAAACATTTACATGTTCCAAATACAGGTACAGGTAGTACACCGAAGCTACACAAAATAACGGTAAGCTTCCCCCGCAGTCACAATGAGGGATTTGTAGATACTATAGGTTACATTCCATTATGTTTGCAGAAAATTTACTGTTTCTATCTAAATTTAGCTAGGATTTCTGGATGAGTAAGGTATTACGAAAGTATGTGTATTTTTGTTAGATGTCACGTCACGTACACGCATAAGAGACCAGAGAGCCATGACATAACCAAGCAAACCCCTAATGTAAAATAAAATAAAAGTATCCCCCTCACCATTCATGAGGTTTGTTTCCAAGGAATTAGTTTCAATGGCGCATATAGCCTAGCTGGGTAAACCATAGGATTACATGTACAGAGATTATTTCTTCACTTCTTCCCAAAACATTCTTCGTAACACAAGATCCCATTTCATATACAAATGTTTTTGATCAATAAACTACTTACAGCGGATGATGATATGATGTTCATGATCTTTCATCTACTTAATGAAAATGAGACTATCGCTCCTGGCCTTGGGCTGTCATGAATATCATGGAATGACAAAATTTTTGAAAGTCCTTGCAGTAGTTACATATCTTATAAGTGCTTAGCCTATATATTTTACTCTACACAGGACAAAATACTAAAAACCTAGGTCACATTTATGCAATCATCGCAACAGCTCATAAGTGTAGTGTACACACAGCCCTGCTACAAGTTTGGATTACAGGAATGTAAATGAGAAAAGGACAACACGAGCGTATAAGTATAGGGAGCGCATGTAAATTGGATGTGAATTGAATGAATACAAGAACCATTGCTTTATTACCCTCGTATAAAGGAGAAAAGTGCTTGTTGGTTTCCCGAGATACTAGAACTCCCATCATAAAGATTAACAAAGAGTACGTGGTGCCATGGGAGAATAAGGAGAAAGGCGAGAAACAGGAAGCTGAATTTATTCTTGAATGTCCCACTAATAATTTCGTGCATATCTGTCTACATCACTTTTGCATCTCTGAGTTCTCTTCTCATGCATTTTTAACAAGTTTTTCGGTTTTATAACATTCGTAAGTTCACACATCTTTGGGTTTCTCATGTGCTTCTGGAGAACTTGCAAGCAGCTTGGATATTACACCCACCCAGCTTAAAGTGGTAAAAGGAAGGAACAAGAGATGAAAGGAAGGAACTAAGTTGATTTTTTTTTGTTAAAGAAAATCCTGATCTAGAGCTCTATAAAGCAGTACCTACATGCCAATATGACATTGCGAGAGCTTCGAAAAATTCCTTCCTAATATTTACCCGTTCCACTATGATGAATCGACGGAGTATAAACATCAGAAGAGAAATGTAAATACATAGATTGTAAAAATACTTCAGATGAAGCATTATTTCAGCTATTTGTAAACGGTGGCTGAACATATATAACTACATAGTTTGTATTACAAGAATATTATTGAAGACATGTCAATATTATGTCGCTGCTTTGATGAGAATACAATAAACTCGCACGATTTTCGTTAATTTAAAGATTATTATTTATGGCATCTATTATTTAACTTATAACTTATTTGGACTTCAACATCACGAGATCTAAGGGAAGAGTATCCTTTTGTACATTTGAAACGTTTGTACACGAAAACAAACAAAATTTAATTACAGTTTACAACACATCAAACATATAATTTTACTCAAGTAAACATAATATTTCACGCTAGAATACATATTTACCTCTTAATCTATCAATAACACACAGCTCACTTTCTCTAGTTTCTCTTGTATAAACCAGGTTTGAAAGTATGTACCTATGTTTACACCCATTCATTCCATCCATTTTTGCCATAATCTTGTAGATTTTTGAAGGGTCGAATATATGGTAGAAATATCTTGCAGGAGGCTATCTCTAGATTAGACAAAGCATATTCCATTTCATCATCATAAGCTGGACGAAAATGCAGCAACAAATTAAATATTTTCAGTTCAGCACCAAATGCGTCCACCAGCTCCAGCAGTTCCATTTACTTGACGAACGTGTGTGTGTCTCGTGTGCATGTTGTAAGTATAAATTCGAGAGGTGGCTGGACTGTATGGATCCTTAAAACAAATGCATTGGAATGCTCTGGCAAACTCTCGCCGAAATTTTCCTGAAAAGGGGAAGCGTTAGCACTTAGATTATTTACTACCATGTTTGTGACAAGATTGGGAAAAATGCTTCGATAACTGTCGCCATAAAGGAGCATGCTCACCACTCATGAAGTTGTAAATGACAGGGTTTATAGCTGAGTTCGCATAGCAAAGCCAGTGGGCAATCATGGCAAAGTACGTCAAGAATTCGTGATTTACCTCGATCCCAGTGAGCCTGCAGGGAAGAAAAACAACACGATAAAATATTGCTTCATGAAGTAAATATTATGGCGAAAGGGATGAAAGCACAATGGCAAAGAAAGTCGACGCTTTCTCTCAACATACGTGAAAATGCTGTAGTAGTGCACGGGAAGGTAGCATATGGCAAACATGATGACAACAGCTACCAACATCTTTGCAGCCTTCCGTCGTGATTTTAGCTGGTAATCCGCTTGAATACACTGGGAGGTTGAAACTCCTCGAATTACTGGTGTCAGTACTGTCAATCAATCAACAAAGTAGATGTAATATGTAGTTACTAATTGCAGTATTTTATACAGGCTATGCCATAAATATATGAAAAAGTAGATATGTATTTATATCTAGACAATGAGAGATACTCATGGAACGTCGGGGGAGCTCCCGGGTACGGAGAACTCATGTCAAAACCTTGACAAAAGAGTGATATTAATGTAATAACACCCCTGATATTTACTTCAACAGCCGTATTAAACTTAATTGGTCACTAGACAGACGAAAGAGATTATAAAAACATGATGCTAGGTATAGCGTCATACGATATCCACTCTAATGTTGACATATGGTAAATTTCAGGGTTTGAGAGTACGAGCTAGTTTTGGTTTGTTCACCTTCCACAAGTCCCACATCCTCTTTTGAGTGGCGAATGTCTGGCGAAGAAATATGATCATAATGATGATGTCCATGAAATCAATACAACGAAGGAAATTTCTAAGGATGTAACGAAATCCAATTTCCCGCAGATTAACAAGTTGAAAAGTATCGATTTCATATTCATAGTAGGCATTTTTACTCAGAAATTTTATGTATAAGTTTTTTAATCTCCGTCTAATAATTTTCGTGTGCATCAGCTAAAATTCTCCGAGATTACTAGTTGACGAATTCCAACAAAAACAAAATGTTATGTAAGACCCGGTAAAAGCAACAACGAGCCTTAGAAAGTAAGATGCTTATCATAAGTTTTGTTGTCATTTTCAGTAACAAGTGTGCTTCTCTCGAAGCTTACTTTATCTGATACTATTGTATGCTTTTTTTCATCTTCTATTACCATCAACGTGTTTATACTCTACTCTTTATCGTAATGGATTTTTATTTTGAAGTGATGAAAAGCTGATGCGACTACAAATTGAAAGGGGGCGTATGAGAGAAAATGACAGAGGAATTGGAAATGGGTTTAAAATAGATGTGCGTTACATTTTTTATAATACTTATCTAGATTTTCTATGGTATTCCCTTTCACCACCAGCCTTCTCCATTATCTTTCCATAATATGAGGAAATGGAATCCTTCGGGAGTAATGTACGGTATTTATAGGTCTAAAGCGATTTCAGATTACACGATTTTCACAACAACTGTGTACGTCATAGTGGGTTTCTACTACAGGCAGTTACAATTTTCTTGAGGTAGGAAAATATAGACCGAAAATGTGAAAGTAATACACATCACATGTATACAGAAAAGTGAAAGCCAACGTTTTTCATCTATGTAAGGATATATATAAAAATAAGACTGACACACGAAAAAATCTTGTTTTGTTATTCGATTTGTACGTAACACCATCTTACTAAAACATTCTATGAAACCTGTTGGGCATTTTTGCATTCTTAAGGTGGGAGGGTGAATCCCTTAATAGCACTCAAGCACGGAAAAACAAAACGGTGTCATTCGTGCAATGCGATCAATACAACATGTTAACAAACTATGAAACTAGGTACATTGCATTTTTTATATACGTTTGACGGTTTGCTTGTATAGAATGTTCTCGTAGCTTTCAATATATAACATTATTTTCTTCTACAAACGGCAAATTCCAGAAACACTTTGAAAAGCTGCAATTTACACTCAGCCTTCAGCTCAATCTAGTCAAATCTCGAGCGTATTCTACAGTCATATTCCCCTTGGCTTTACGCAAGGTTGCATCTTCTCACTTAATAAGGTCACCAATCCTTCATATTTTCGAAAGAATAGGTTTCAGCTATACAAAAAAGAATTTCCATAAGAGATCTGAGGAATTTTAAGGGAAAATCTAAGTGCGTAGGAGATTCGTTCTGCTGATAAAGTCAATTTTCATTGCTCAATTTAAAAGTAGAGCTACACTTAACCAAAACCCTAGGCTCACTGACTATTTTTGGCTTTTCTAGGCATGAAAACTGGAAGACTGGGCAATAACGCTTTTACTTGTGCATGTATTATATTTCTCAAGGAAGGGTTTGTGTTGTGTTACAAGCCATGGATTTTCAATGTGAAGGTTTCATTTAAACTAAACGCAAAAAATTATAACAAAATACAAGTGGAAAATGGGCACAAAAGAAAACGGAAGCGGAATAGGTAAACTTCTTGTTATTATTGTGCCTCCCAGAAAGTTACGAGATGACCGACTCGATTCATAAAGGGATTCAAATTAGAATAGTGAGATAACTATGGAAACAATTACGAATTACGAACATTAGCTATCGTAGCATTAAAAAGCGCTATCGGTCATCTTGTAACTTTCTGGAAGCTTTTGACCTCGGAGGCACATTAATAGTCAAACATGAAATTTTGAATGTACAATGAATGAATGACCACTTCTGAAGTAATTTCGATGCCCCCGAGATCCCCATTCAGTCACATCGACTGCCACAGTTTGTAATTTTAATTGCTTGGAAATAACATCCAATCTTCCACTGTCTACTCAAGGGTTACCAAAAAACTACTGGCGAAAATTTTAAATGGTGAAAGGGTAATGTATGATCTAAACCATATAAAACATGCTGGTTTCAGACTTTAAAAAATGTGTAACATAATAGTGGTTTGTGAAGTACATGGCAAAGTAAAAAATGGGGTCAAAATAATATGTATTATACGTATTTTTCCTGAAAAGCTGATCTATCAGTTCTATGAAACTGAAGGGGTAACTTGTAGTGCTTCAAAATGATTGAATGATGATCTAATTTATTCAAAACACAAAAAATTAGATCCATTTCAATTTTTCTAGTGCAATGCATGCAAGGATTCAAGCCTCTCAAAATCAGGGACTCGAGTAGCATTGTGCACACCACTTCTCTTTTGAATGTATTTCAATCATTTTGTTTATTGAATAAATGTACTTACTCAATTTCAATTTAAAAAAGAACTTGCAAAAATTGAAATCAATACATCAAATGAAATATATTACATATGTAGTTTCTAGGAACTAGTGAAAGATAGAGATGTATGAGAGAACACTTAAGAACACGCTTGTCACGTAAAAACTTTCAAAATTGTAGGAACAAACTTATTTTAATATGTGTTACCTTGCCAAATTATTATTGGTATCTGGTATCTGGTATCTGTAATTGTAGGATTTTAAAACTTTCGAGATAAAAGTTCAAAATTGCGGCAAATAAAGAGAGCATCGCATCATTTGATTTGAGTAAAGTATACAGTTTAATAGTCAAGGCTACTTCATCTCCTTTAAAATGACGAGTCACTCACTTGTCATGAAAGTATTTTTACAAATCGGGTGGTGTCATAGTATATTGTCTTTTACTTTTTGCAGGTAAACGTATTCAAAACATTCTGAAGTGGACACGATGCAGTGGTTACATTAAAACACGTTCCCGAAACAAAACTTTCACCACGTAGATACATAATTAACGCTTCATACAATGGCAAAATATCCAGTTGGTTGGTAACGTAAAAACATTTTAAAAAACCACAAATATACTTTGATATTACATGTACTATCGTTTATATTGGTGGAAAATAAATGTTTTTCTCTTGCATTCCTTATGTTGAATGTATTTGCTGTTTTTTACAGAGGCCGCGTTCATTGGTCTCGAAAATGAAAACAATAACAAGGCAAGACAAAAGAAATTACATGTTCCAAAGTTAAAAGTGCTACCAAAGGAAAATGATATTTCAAGGAGAAAGTGCTCAAGAAGAAGCCAACAAAAGAAGACACTTGGAAAAAACATGAAGTTTGGACTTGTAATAATAAAATTCATAAATAATTTTCGTGATAATTTGTTAAAGGTTTGTAATTTTGTTTGCATGATTCATACGAGTTGTTTTGGCTTTGAGTTATATATTTGTATTGAGTTATTGTTTTCTTCATTTATCATCTAACGAAAAACTTTTTGAATTATTTGCATAGATTCGAATAACTAGATAATAATTTATATAGGATGTGTAAGAATAATTTTGGATACACCTACCAACATTGCAAATTCATTATTATTTTTTCAGTTCTTTGTTGCTGGATTTCTTCACTTCACTTTGAATAACGAATGCATACTTTTGCAAGGGTTATGTGTTTTCCAAAGAAAGCATCCGTAGGCATTTTTATGAGAAAATGTATTCAGTGATAGTAAGTTCAGTAAACACGTGAACCTCGTGAAATTTTTAATTAAACCGCAGTTTTTACACAGGAAACCACACAAAATGTGTACATACATATTATGTGGTTAAGCCTTAGAATTTTTACCAGGAAAGAAACGTTTTAAATGGAAGAGCAAAAGCAGAGAAAACAAGAAACATTGTTTCTCATTCATAATTATGCAAGTTATATGTAATAAAGAAAGAATGGTAATCTAACACATTCTTCGCTAACAAAATTTTAAATATTAGTTTGAAGTTTATCTGACAGGAAAAAGTTTCATGCAAAACTGGCTTCCAGCCAAAATATTACAAGCTGTAAGCATACAATAGCTTATAGTTTTGCAAATTCATATAGCCTCTTGTTCTCAGTAAAGTCCCTGGTTAATTTCTGAAGTAGTGTCTGGGCAATTACTTTTACGCGCATCTTATCAAACAGCGTAAACTTTGTGTTAAAAGTTACATTAAGCTTATGCATACCTATAATATATGCCTATAACTATAGATTCGCAATCTACCATTTTCAAAGCATTCGAACAAATTACTTTCCCAACTTTCACACGAATGTTTTGAATCGGCTTAAACTTTTCATTCAGTATAACAATAGGAGGATACATCCCATTTTCATCAAACAGAAATCAATATAGTTTTGTTAGAAAGTCATTTGCCGATACAAATACAGTTGTAGATAATGGTTCTTAGAAAACAAGAAAACTTCATAAATGAAGACATAATGCGGAGGGATTTGTGTTGTATCTTGAAAGATGATTTTTCTGATATTATTCAAGTATGAAGATGTATTCCTTCTTGTTTGGTCTCTAATTTAATCCTTTGGGCATTCTTTCCCCAATGCCAATGGCACTACCTGTATACGTGTGTAAAAAATATTATTTTGTTCACTCAGCCATTGCATTGGTTGTTTTCCTATAGTGCACACACAAAAGAAATTTCTGCTCTAGAAAATATTCTTAGTCAGTTTAAGGATAGATAAGTATATAACTGTGCATGAAAAATCCGGGTTGATTTATTTCTCTAGTCAGGCCTATCCGTGTATGCGGCAAATTTGATCTATTTGTTGCTCCTCTCTCCTGAAATTTACCGGTACACTAGGGGATAAATATTTATTTTTGAAAAGATTGATTCGCAAAAATAGTGAAAGACTTAGTTGAACCGTTTGTGATTATTCCGCAAGAATTTTGTTCTTCTCCTGTGGTCGAGATTCGAATCGAAGGCATGCTATTTCTTCTTTGACTGGTGTTTATTTGCTGGTTTGTTGATGAATCTATGTGTATATAAGTACTGTGAATGTTTATTTATTTGAGGATTACCAACAAAACAGGCCAACTATGATAACTAAGCTTACACTGTTTGCTGGATGATCTGAATATATCCAGCATATATGCATTTACTCATTTACGGATGTCCATAGATGCTCTGTGAATAGACGTTTGAACTTCAAATACATTGCCATGGCGAAATTTCAAAGCGCAGAAGCAGGCTGCATGTCATATAATGTGTAACTGTAGAATCAAGAAGCGATGATACGATGATCATGAGATGAACTTAAACGTAAAGCTTGTGAAATAGATAAAAACTTTTAATTCTAAAAAGTATGACTCCTTTATTATGATTAGGCACTCATGACACACTTCCCTCAAAAATTTCCTAGCTTCAGGTGGAGTTCTATTTGATCATCGTTGTCCAGTCCTGGATTTTTCAATTTGCATGAAAAATGGGAAATGCGGAGTCTTTTAAACGTCTCAGATATACTAAATCATAAAATCGAGAAGTTTAATTTCGCCAACAAGATTTATTGAAATAATTAACGATCAAAACTAAAAGCGAGTCGGAGATAAGGATATTGAATTTTAAGCGTAATCAATGTAGAAAGAAATCGCAGATAGAAACCATCATCGTTACAGTAATTTAAATGCTATGAAATTGTTAATCTAGATTTGCATTTGCATAATCTAATTTTCAAAATAGAACTTTAATACTGCAAAAGTTGTAGAATTACTCATAATAAAACTACAAGGATGATTTTATATTCTTATCCGATTTTAAAGAAATTGGCAAATGTAAAGCTGTAGCATTAAAGCTTGTTAAATACGATTGCATAATACTCTATTGATGAACTTAACTTTTGCAAACTTGATTTTGCTCATAGGCGATTTCTCAGAAACATTGTGCAACTACGTAGAATATAATAGCATCAACATCATTAGTAAAATTAAGCTTTTCCAGAAAATTTTCCGATGTCAAACTTGGAACTAAACTTCTTTCCTTTACAAGCAGCTCAGTAATAAATGTTGTTTAGGCTATTTTTAATACAATCTCCCTGACAGAAACGCATAATATTATGTTGAGATGGCAAAGGAATCCGTTTTTCAGAACTTTTCATCTAGCTAAAGAACTACCGTCTCGCTGGACACTTCCTGGTTTGCGGACGAATTGGCAAAAGTAAATGTCCCGATTTAACAACAAGTTATATTGTAGGCTTTTTATTTAATTAAACTTCAACCGTATTTCGTATAAAAGAAGAAATCTTCCCTGAGTAATTATCTTCTTTCGTCTGTTGGATATTATTGCTTTGGTAAGAGACAGCATGCACAGACACGAGCAAATAAATGAAGCCATGCTGTTCCACCTTACCCCGAACTTTCACAGGACTTCAAAAAGTAACTTTTCAAGAGACATCATCGACTTCATCAAAAGTTTTCTGATACAAAGTGCATGCCTATATCTGCGCTCGTGTATTGGGACTGCGGACACATGCAGTTAAGAAGATGAATGATCAGTAAAGCTTTGTAAGTTCTTCTCTATAATACTATCCAGACAATTATGGAATCAGCTTTGATGAAATTTCAAACCAATGCATAATACAAGCAACCAATGAAAGCCTTTGATACTCAATTAAGTTTTGAGAAAGTTCTCGGAACGGGAGAAAGTCAGAATCCCAAAGCGGATAAGTAATGATTGACGCCCACGTGTAATACCATGAGTAGGTAATGATAAAATCGACTTGAATGAAACGATATCCGTGGAATGTATTTTGTATGCGTTAGTTCGTAAATAATATTCCTATGCTTAGATTTTAACAGAAACTATATATTAGTTGCGCAAGTCGACTATAAAAGGTATTTAGAGTTGACTTGCACTGTACTCATACGATTTGGTAACAAGAAAACTTACATTGTGCATTACATCGGTTACTTGAGTGATGATGAGTAGTGAGACCATTGCCTTGATTTCCGTTGCTGGTTGGAACGACCGGAGTCTCCCTTCTATCTCCTGGTATGTTGTCTGTGCTCCAAAGTACTTTCACGATCTGATAATACGCAACACTCATAAAGACCAAAGGTACGGCATATAACATCAAGCTCCGAAGAATAATATACACCATATCCATTTCCTGGCTCCAGTTTGGCACACAACTTGTGAAGTAGATTGTTTTTACGTTCTTGTTGTAAAGGTTCGGAGGTCGGGTTTCCAACACAATCAACTCTGGTGCATCTACATGTCAATACAGTGAAAGTCAGGTTGTCACGTAATCATTTGAATGTAAGTAGGTATGTACAACTAACACAATTGCTATAATTATTGGCAGGGAAGCATAAATTACTCATTAATTCGGTTGAAGGCTTTGATGCATGTAATTTTCAAAGAGAGTTATTCAAATGCTAATCCTACTACTTCATATACATGAACGTATATATGGTAAGATGAGAAGATATAATGTTTCATTTTGACAAATAATGCGATCAAGCGTAATCATGGACCCTAACTTATTTGCTCAAATGTAGGGAATAGCATTGGAATTTTTTGCAGAATAATTATTCGGGTAGAATTTCTGCACAATATTCTGTCAATGTTCAAACAATCAAGAATTGTAGTTTGCAGTTATTGGTATACTTTTGTAACAATATTTCAACAATTACACGGTTTGACAAGAATATAAAGCCTATGTTTGTCTACCAGCCCCACAAAGGATGAAGCAAGTGGACGGGGAAAAGGTAACTAAAATTCCACAGATTACATCATCATATACATCTGCTTCTTTATTTACTTCATCTTCTCTGACCACCAAGTTTTACAAAATAGGTTCTGCGTATGCTTAAAGTTTTCCCCCGCATTATAGTTACGTCATAACTTCATAACTATTTCGAGTTGGGTGATATTTGTTACAACTTGAAAAATCCCACGCTTTTTTCCTTTTGATGGTAATTGGTAATATCTCATAAAATTACAAAGAATAGAAACCCCGATGGTCTTTTTGCCATGAATTTTGATATTGTGAAATTCGCAGCAGAAGTATGCACTATTTCTTCTAAATATGAATGCGTTCCAAAGACTAAATTAATGAGTTTCTATTCGTAGAAATGTTTTGAAAGGAATATGATGTCGAAGTAGCAAAAAAGATTTATTCTAATAATAAAGATAGGGTAAAAACGGTATGTGTGCTTCTATGTAATGTACCTAAGCATTAATACCTACATGTGCCGTGCTTTTAAAGAACATTCTATCACGTTCAACGTTCCACGGGTACTGTTTTCCCTGTGAATGCACGAGATTGTGACTTTCCACGTTAGAATGGGAATAATATCAATAATAGTAACATTAAGGAGCACATTAAATCTGTGCGCATGATGCTTCCGGTCAATATACTCATACGTTTTCTCAAAAACTCAAATACTAACCTGACCGGGGTTGTTGGCCTAGTTGTTTTCGTGAAAGTTTTGTTTTTGAAGCAGTCAAAGTGGCCACAAGCTTAACATACTGCGCTTTGATGATTAGCGAAATTATTTGCACCAGTTCCTGGATACCTATCTTTTCTGTATAATTTTCATGATTGAGTAACGGAAGTAAATAAAAAAGCATCTAAGCCTTTCTGATGAATAATATTTCAAATAAACTTACCGCCAATCAAAGCGATCGCCCATATTAACAGAATCAATCGTTTTGCCCGGCTTGTTGTCGCCTTAAACTTTAGAGGGTAGCAAATGGCATACCAACGTTCCACTGAGATGACCGTAAGCGTCAGCACCGAAACGGACACGGAAACAGCCTATAAATATAAAAACAATGTTAAGAGACATAGTTAGAAAACTTTTACTGCGTAGTAGCATACAAAAATGTTTTGGAAGCTTAAATGAAATAGAAAAATGCTCATAGTTGTTCGGTGTTTCAAAGAAATTTAGCAAGTCAGGTTAACGTTGTAACTTTGAGCTTTCCTTTTATCCTTCTTTGAGATTAGATTCATGTATTCAAGTTGTTTTGCATAACTTCTGTGCATATTAACAGCTTGTAACGTAAACAACGTATATACACACACGTTCAACGTTTTATATGTCTACCTATGTGGTTTTGTTGTGTATGTTTTTTTGACAAAAATAGCAAACACTTCTGGGTTGAGTGAGAGTTTCTCTACTTCTATTTTTTCTTAATTCTTAAATGAAAAATCCAAAATTTTATCACGTATACAGAAATATAATATTTTGTGGAATTTCTTTCAAACTTCTTTCTTTTAGTTCGTGACGGAATGTGACAAAGAGAAGATAATATTATGTACAATTTTATTTTAATTTACCGATATTTATATTTTTATATGCATACTTTCGTTTCTTTTGTAAACTTTCAAGGTGCAATATTTTACTTTTTTTGCAGTGATGTTATTCGCCCACTATCCAATCAGTTTTACGTGGGAATTATGTGGCTAAGTTTATATGGTATTTACTTGAAAGGGAAGGCAGCTTTGTTGCTTTATGAATTTTTTGTTTGCACACTCGACACACGCACCCGCTAAACTCTGATGTTTATACAATTAGAGCAGGTTTTCAGTGAACATAGCGTGCCGGCTTTTCAAGTGAGAAAACTGTAAACATTGTACAATCGTACAATGTACGCTTCTCCTTCCTGACGCTACCTTTACAAAATTGTTGATATCATTTACCGTTAAATGTTCAATTCCATCAACACGTTTACCAATTGACATTATAACATACTTAAAAACTTTTACAAAAGTTTACCAACATTTCCAGATCATAATATTTACTTTCATGTTATTTTTACGAATATTTTACCACGGTACTATCTAACTTGATCTACGAATTTCCGTCAAGGTGGAGTTACACCATGGCTTTCCAGTTTCAATATTTTGAGATGTATCTAAATCTAATGTGCTTTGGGAATTTGGGATAGAAAATTCAACTTTTTGAAAGGGATTGAATATGGTTGGAACAAAATATTTGTATTCTTATAACTTGTCGCAAGGTGTCTTACGTCATTTAAAATACGTGTGTATGAAACTTGCGTCTTTAGAAGCTAAGGAATCCCGGCATATGTAGTCTTAAGGAAAATTTTGTTTCTGCGCATCAACATATTTTCTCAAGGAATTTCTAGCTAGCTCGATCTTTATACCGGAACACTATATGCATACAATATTATGACAAAGTTGTAGACACATGAAAATCTGAGGTTAACTGGTTTCATTGCAGATAAATACCATAATTTATAAAGCTAATCTATGAAGCTCTTTGCATAATTTCTATATACATAAATGCCACAGAATTTGCACTCCAACAGTACATTTTCTTGACTTACTGTTACTATAATGGTTCCCAAGTCGTGACTTTGGTACTGTCCTTTACCTTTAGTAATTCTTTAGAAATACTTCCTGACTCTGTCAATTTCTCAATCAGTTTACCTGATTTGCTAAAACGAGCACTTTGAAGTTACCAGTAATCATCACTGGACATTGTGTAAGAAGCACATGTTTAATTTTCTCCAGAAAAAAATGTCTCTGAAGTACAAACAAATTCAACATAATATATTTTCGTCTTTCGTCTAAATTGATGGTTACAGTTTACCTTCCGTTCGTGGCATTTAAAAAATTGTATTTACATCTTTAAACAACCCAACGTGAACGTGCAAGCCAAGTCATAACTAGTAATACAGTATTATGATATTATCAAAGGATTGTAGCATAAGACTTAAAGTATGCACTGACGATACAATATTATGCTTGAATAGTATGTACATATATTACTCTCTCTCTCTATCATCTCTTGCCATCTCTGACAGGCTACGAAATGAGTTTCGTACAAGCTGACAGCATCCTTTTCTTACATTTCTTTACAACATTTCTACCTGTCATATAAACTCATAAATTTTACTTATAGCTTGGAGATATAGTACAACTGTGCAAAGGAGAAAGCAAATTTTTTATTCAAACAGTAGTTCAGCAATTGAAATTAACTCACATACAAAGTGAAAGGTTGACGAGGACACCTCAGTGCATTTTGTTTATTATTCTCTTTTTTTTAAATGAGTGGGACAAGCTAAATTTCAATTTGAAAAAAAAAACAAGATTACCAATATTGTATGTATGGTTTTATTTTTGGCATGGTATTAAATTACTTCTCTTATTCAATTGTTCAAATCAATTGAAAAATTGTTCTACCCGAACCAACATTTTCCTGCCTCAACTTCTTTTATTTGCCTTTTTTCATTTTGATACACTAATGACACAAATGTACTGAGTGTGTACTACATGCGTAAGTATTCCGTTCGAAAATTTTTTTAATGAATAAAACCTCGAGAGCGACTTGGTCTTCGTTTCCTTGTAAAACGAATAAAAATTAAGCTACAAAAAAACCCAACTATCGAATGGTGTAAGCTTGAGTCTTCACGACATTTCACAGAAAATTAAAAGGTTGTGATTTAAAATTTTGTTGTGACCACGTCTTTGGTCACAATTAGACTTGTACGGTCTGAAAATTTGATATAGAGATTGTATTGAAGACAGGATCAGTAAATCAATAATTATTTTCTAAATAAAGCATTTCATGCATTCGATAATTAACAAATATATTCATAAGTAAGCGTACAAGCGCACAATAAACATTTTAAAACACACATTTACCTGTTTTGAGAGTTTATTTTTATCGAATCATTATTGACCTAATATAATGCTGCATCGGTAAACAGTAACGGGTTTTCTATTTGGTACACACACATTTACGACCTATGGATGATTCTTTTTATGCCAATATCCTCTGTGCTGCTAACAGTGTAATAATGTGAAAGTTTCTAACCTTGATCTCTCAACTTTCCAAGTAGGCATGGATATAGCTACCACCCACCACCCGGTATAAACTACTGACTTTGAAGTCAATTGTAACAACGTCAACAAAAACAAGCAGTTTTCAAAGGTTTTTAGCCAACCCTTCCGTATAAAGTATTAAGCTGTTAAACGAAAGGGAATCCGTGAATTCGAGAGTGCGATATTTATTTGGCATGCTTTCTCTTGTGATAATAAATTCAGCTCATGAAACTCAAACCCCAAAGGAAATTTATTATGATTCCATTGTTATACAATGTCCAAGTCTACGCACATATACTTTAACTTTGTCTCTTAAACCCTAACTCTCAACAACAAGCAGTTACTCTAGTTAGACTTTGTAACACACCAAATCCAGAGTGATGTTTATTGCACCGTTGACTATAATAATTTGCTTGCGTTTTTTAAAACACACCAAATTCCGTAGTTTTGAAATACTCATGGATTTTTTATCACAAAAAATATCTTGTGCAAAATAGCATTCGAATGAAGTTGCAAATACAATAATGTCGGAGACATGTTTGTAATAAAAAAGCACAACAAAATGCTTTAAGTACCATGGGAATTAAATTGAATCGCGGATCAATCATGCAAATGACACACTAGGTGTCTACACGGTTAGGGAAATTTCAGGTTTGGCAGCCTGTTCTGGCAAGAAACCTGAAAATTTCCACGCGCGGAATTTGAATTTTGCCAGAAAAGGCAAAACTGAGAGACTGAAATTTCATCCTCTCCGGAGTGCCTGAAAGTTTTCTGTCTGCCTGAAAATGCTCTGCGATGCATGTTGTCCATGCTATAACTTTTGAATGCCTGCAAATTTTTTTATTCCGATTTTTGCAAACATTCACAGATGATTTAAAATTAATAACTAACAGTTTTCTAGTGGAATTATATACCGGAAACCGTTAATAGCCGTTACTATTATTGTGTTTATCAATTTAAAGTGTACCTTGTGACACTTCATTTAAAAGGAAATTAAAAATGATGACTAATGAATGCAAAAGTTTTAAGAATTAATTAATTGTTGAAACGATATAATGGTTTTAGGTTTAAAAAGTTTTGCTATGGCGTAGCATATTCATTACTAAATGGTTCTACGCAGTGATTTTAGCTTAAATATCATTAAAATATTTATATATGATCTCTGTGACCCTTTAAATGCATTATTTTCTGAAAATTACATTTTCAGGCAAAAATATTTTTAAGCCGAGTGTTCAAAGTTTTTGACTTTTCTGGCACTTCTCCTTCGTGCCTTTTCAGGCAAATAACCTGAAAAATAAAAACCGTGTAGAGACCTAATATGAAGTTTTTCTTTGTAGCAGTTAAAAATTTCATGCAGGCATTCTAAATCTTTAAACCACAAAATTTGCTACTGAACTAGGAAAAGAATAACCATGTTTTACAGGCTAATTAATTTGAACCTAAATACATCTTGTGAAAAGTTCTCTGTGGTCATGTGAGAAATTTCTCAAATATATTATCAGTTAAAAATCATTTGGTACTAAATTATTTGGTGAATGTATCTATCTTATGTCCATTTCTGATTAATTTATTAACTAGCTTTAAATATTTGTTCAGGCAAAATTAGACAAAAATCCGGTGTTTTCCATCAGAATCTTATGGTCGTCAATAGAAATTTCTTGTGTAAGAGAATATAAGACTGGATATTAATGCTGTGATACCAGAATAACGTTTTACGAGAAATAAGTTATGATTACATACTATTATTTCTATAAAGCATTAAGAGCTATGAAATACTCTATCGCTTAAAATTTGTCAATATTCGATATTGTTAAACCATAAATCAGAGAATAAATTATTTTTCTCATATTCACTGTGCTTCTGGTTATCCATTGGATGATGCACTTAAAGACTACTCAAATCGTGCTTTTAATTTTACAATACTGGGGGAAGTAATGCATGTTAGATACTGGTTATCACCCAAGTGGTCTACGTACCTATGTATTTGTTTTCAGTTTCTTCTCTTCTGCTAACCTGAAAATACCATTCAAAATGCAAAAAATCAGCAATTGATTGAATTCGTAATCGTTTGCATATAGTTTTATTAACTTACCATAATCGCAAATATCGCTATGGTACTTGAAATCAGTAAAATAAGAATTCATTCTATAGTAGTGTTCAATTGTCTAAAAGAGTTGAAAGAATTTTTTGGAGTCGTGCTGGATTGACAAATGGGGACAATACGATATTTACATGCACTAAAGTAATCTGAATAACTACGTATATTACTCACGTCTAATTTTCCCTTATTTTTAGTGCATGTTGCAAGTGAAAGTGCTTGCTGAGAGTTATTAATTAGCTATTGTGTCATAAGTGCAAATCTGGCTACCATAAAGATTGATCAAATTTAATTGGTTGCCATTGACCACGTAAAGTACTGAATAATTTTCTGATATGAAAGGTTGTGTTTCAAACACTGAATAAAGAAAATGACAAATTTGTGCTGATAAGACGAGGTTACGAGAACAATGTTGTAAATTATAAATGGATTTATGTGGATATTGTCCGCATCACTCTTCCACCATTTGTAAAGTTTAAATATGAACTAAAATCTCTACAATGAATAAAATTTCTACAACTAAATATGTGCACCTCTAATCTTTTCATGATTTTCTTATAGTCCATTTGGGTGCATAATGAAAGAGAAAGTGCGTGCTGATACTAAATAATATTGTGTCTCTGTTCGTATTTAATTGTTGTCGTCAATTATGGCAAAAAAAACAGATCCCACTAATGCCAGCAGCTGAAATGACATGAAAAATATTTGATGTTTACACACAATCGAGAAATAAATCGTAAATGAACTTGAGTAACTCACTTTATAATGAAAGCTCTCCTCCATTAGGAATTTCCCTTTGCCTAAACCGATATGCTGCTTCTCAAGCTCAATGATGAGCATACCAGCGTCCAACTCAACCTCTCCAACGCGAATCGTTCCAGAATAGATGGACCAGTTCCTCAGCCATGTGCATATTTCGTCATTCTGCGTAAACAAACAAGAAAAATACATATATGTCAGTTCACTCGCGTTATTATCCACGAAACAATATTTAATTTTAAATGTTAAAAGTAGTTAAGAAACAATAAACTCACACTTTCTGCAATCTTTCCAGCAGTTATATACCATATTTCAACTTTCACTAAATTGATTGAGACGAAAAGGACATGGTAAACGGAATACTCGAAGTAGATGAGAAAAAGGAAGAAAGCGATGGCCATCATGTTTACCAAATGAAGCAGCTTGAAGAGCGGACCAAACAAGTCATTTGCTGTTTTGATTATTTCTTTCAGAAGCCGATACTTACGCCAAGCTTGCTCCCTTTTCCCCTGCAAGCTTCT
>JAQIXX010003035.1:0-21438 GCA_034700605.1 Willowsia nigromaculata
GTACGCAAAAACTGATTATGGGAAAATAATTTACTCGGCGAGACCGTTCGAATGACGTATCACATGCCATATGTTGTCATTTAAAAAAGTTGATGACCCCTGACCCCCGGGGGGAAGAGGTTGACCGATTTGGCTGAAAATCAATCCCAGACCACCGCAATGATCATGAAAGACGATTCCAGATGATGTTGATTTTGTTCGACGACGATAACTTGTGTTGGCGACGATAAGGGAAGAAAAAAATGCGATTGCCGCCAGAGGGAGCGTCGTACGCAAAAACTGATTATGGGAAAATAATTTACTCGGCGAGACCGTTCGAATGACGTATCACATGCCATATGTTGTCATTTAAAAAAGTTGATGACCCCTGACCCCCGGGGGGAAGAGGTTGACCGATTTGGCTGAAAATCAATCCCGGACCACCTTATGACCTATGAAGCCTACATACCAAATTTGGTGTCAATCGGTCCAGTAGTTTTTGAGTTATCGTGCGCACACGCAGACACACACACACACAGACAGGCAGGTGATCGCATTAACTATCTCTTCAACGTATCCGATAGTTAATTATATGATAATATGATAATGATGACGATATGGTTATGATGGATTATATAGATAGGTGTGCTTACCGTTTGATTGATTTACAAAGAATTAGAATATCAGTTTTATAGCAAATAGTCAGGATGTGGCATCTTTGCTGGACCACCTCCTCCTCTGTTTTCCGGAGGTATTTCTTCAAATTTCTTCTTCTCAAAAAATTTGAGATTTTAAAATATTGAAAATGTTTCCCAAAATGTATGGAGGTAGTCACGAGCACCTTCTTCCTTTCCGTTCATGTCGCGGATTACATCTGCAGTAGCCATCTTTATCGCCGTAGATTCCTTGATTTCACGTAGGTGCTTTTTGGGTTTCCTGATCACAATTAAATAAAACGAATTAAGTTTTTTAAAAAATAGACAAGAAATGCAAAGTTTAAAGGTTATGAGTAGAGTCCGGCAGAGGCTGTCGCTAGAGCAGTTCATCATCATCGCCTCGATTTTTCAGCTCAGCATGAGAAAAACTGCCCGTGTTAAAAAACTCTGCGTACCTTAAAGGGTTCCAATTTTTTAACACGGTATGTCTCATGCTGAGCTGAAAAATCGAGGCGATGATGATGAACTGCTCTAGCGGACAACCTTTGTCGGACTCTGATTTTAATTAATATCAACAGTGCTTAAAATAGTAATTGACCCACTTCCTAATGTTTGCGCAAATGATTATGTTTTAGTTGTGAATTGCACAAAAGTCGTTTTACATTCTGAGAAACTGCTGTATAAACGGTTTTTTTCTAGTTTATAATGTAGGCTTTAGAGTAAAAACTTGATTCACAACTTTTATATATAATGACATATGTAATGTAATGTACATATATTTAACTACATCAACTAGAATATTGTTTCCATTCGTATTAAGCTTCAATTATTTCATGTCAATATTTTTCTACTTGTTATACCAGTTAACCTCTTCTGATGATGGTCGCAGTATGCGATTGAAAGCTTGAGATAATAAATAGTATTTGTTTCAAAATGTCATCCGTTCCACCACCTCAATAATCTTTTATATATAAATTTTAGCAAAAAATTAGCGATTATTTTAAAACACAAATAATTTCGTGGCAGCACATTTTTTGTTATCTATTCGTCTATCATTCCCAACTAGCCTTGTGTTCTACAGATATGGCAATATACAACATGTGCAAGTTTTCATGCCATTTCTCAGTATCTGAATACATACAGTGCAATAAAAGACGACTTCAAGACTGTATTAAAATAGACAAGCAAGAAATTCTGATGAGATATATATGGAACAGATCTTTTTGTTTGTTCAATTCGCCCTAAGCACAGGAGTTGTTTTTTTTCGTCATTTGTCTTCCTGCTACGGAGTGTACTGTGTACAGACAGCAAAGATTCCAGAAAAGATGAGAAATTTCTACTTTGCACTTTCACTTCTCATCCTAAATTTGTACGCATAAAATATCTACGAAAGCTTATGAGTCCTTCACTATTGTATTAATAAACACTGTTTGTTGACGATTACGTATATATAACCAGTTGTTGTTTTCGGTGTTAGTGTTGAGTGTGCATATCTGGTGATGATATTGGCTTCACATTTGTTTTCCATTTTCGTTATTTCTTTGACTCGTTCAATTTTTGCTTGCATTTTTGGTTTACAAACCCTAACATGCATTCATTGCTTTCCCTGGTGCAACAACTTGCACGGAAACTGAGATCCATTCAGCCTATCATATAGGCAAGATTCATGAATTTTTTAATTAGATTTGTCGCTACAGTAACATACTAACTTACAATTTTAACAGCTTTTCTATCCTTTATTCTAGATTTCATTCCATGATCAATATCTGCGAACTTTATCAGTCAGAAAGGTGTAGTAAATATAAATACGTTGCAAAGGTTGATTAATATATGAATATAGCAACCTATGTCTCTTATTGATCCATTCAACATCATCATTTGAATTTTAAGAGCATTCCAACATAGGAAGGCCATCTGATCCATTTGGAATGGTGAAATATATTTTTTGCTTATGTACACTATGTTAAGTTTTGAGGGTAATACCTAATACCGTAAATTTCCAATTAAACGCCGTCTTCCAATTACTCGCCCCTCCCAAATAGACACCCCGGCGTCTACGGGCTAAAAAGTCGATGCAGGCTCTTGTTAGACGCCCTTCCCAATTACTAGCCCCTTCCAAATGCAGGCCCCGTCCATAGACTATCACATGTACAACAGTGCATGTCTGCCTATGTATATGGAAGTAACGACAAAATTCGCCTTCGTATCTAAATTTTTATAATTTTGAATTCACTTTTTTACACAAATCTAAGGAAAAATTATACTTTTAAATGTTTTTTATCAAATTACTAAAGGCATAACAAAAGTCAGAAGTTGATGAATGTCTTTAGATTTCCCTCCAAATACTCGCCCCTTCCAAATAGACGCCGGGGCGTCACTGGACTAAAAAATCGCCAAATGCTCTTAGACGCCCCGGCGTCTAATTGGAAATTTGCGGTATTCTATGTGATACACCCAAATTTAGAAACAGCTTATTGCAAGCTTAAATTCTAAAATCGTATAAACTAATAACTAAACTAATCGTATAATAAAATAAAAGCTCAACCAATCGTAAGCAAATAATGGTAGCTGTGACATTCTGAGGAATCATGATGAGCTTTGTATACGAGACTTTCTTGATGTTTACGAGCATCGATTCAACTTAATGTTAAATCATCTTCTAATTTTCAAATGATTCTAAAATGTCTTTGCAAAAATGGTAAAATTATTTCCATGAAGAAATGGTACCTTGGCCAAATCTTTAGACTGACTGAAACCTGCTTAACTATATCGTCTTTTCCTTAGCTGAAGAGGTTATTTTGAAAGCCATCATATTCCGAAAAATCTCAATGAAAATAAATAAAGATTCCTTCTTGGATAATTTTACAATCCAAAATTTGTATCCCAATTTTTTAAACTCTAACTAGATAAAGATTATTCTTGTGTTTTAAGCGCAAGTTTTTGCCACAAACCCAAAGTTTTCACGCTCCCACATAGTAAGAATCATTGTAATGTGAATGTATCATTTATTGTGTTTTTGCCTATAACTATTTATCACACCAAACTATTTCTCTTTCTCTTCTTTTTGAAACTTTTGCTGGTCCTTTCCTTCACTCTCTTCAACTTTCCCTTTCCTTCACTCCCTTCAACTTTTTCTTTCCTTCTCTGTTTTTTATAACTTTTACTGAAGCATGGCCATTACAGGTTTGATATATATGAGTCATTAAACACATATCAAATGTTTTTACAAGCTGCAGTGTTTTTTCATTCGCTCATGAATCAAAAATAACCCATGACGGCAGGATATTTAGTATAAAGCAGACAATTTCAATCTCTTCCTGTTGCATTTCGTTTTTCAGACCTGTATTTTACTTGCTCCGTCCGTGTGTTACTTCCTGATTGCCCAACAAATTTCATGTGCCGCACACCATCTACGTAACGAAATCAAAACTTGTTGAGCACGATCACAATGATTTTTCAGCCTCTGTCATGAGCTACATTGCAACAACCGTTCCAGCGTTTCCAGCTTCAGGTCGTGTTTGATGAACGCTGAATGAATGTGCATCCCACGGGAACGCACGTAAAATGTGAACAGAAAAGATAATGAATAATTTGTTGGGAAAATTTAGTTTTTTGACATCATGAAAAGTCTTTATTAAACCATCATGAACCAGCTTATAGTTGATACTGGAAACTGCAAAATATTGTACATGATTGATTTCCGATGCAAGATATTTACTTTTTGCTGGTAAGGAAAGCAAAGGAGACTATAATTAAACGAAACAATAAATTGGCGGCTAGGAGAAGAAAGAGTAAGTGTATATACTTGTTAGTTGTAATTGTATATTGGGATATGTGTAACCATTAAAACCACCGGTTTTACATTACCCGGCACACAAAGTTTTAATATCGTAGTTTTTTATGAAATGAGAAATTACGTATATTTGTCATTTGCCAATTATTACATACGCAAACGGAAATGAATGATGATACTGTCTTTCGGGAATTTTATTGCGAGTTGGATATCAAGTTTAGGTTTCTACTCGTAATATTTATATTCAAAATTGTTGTTTTGTACTATTATTATTTTTTACTGTAACAAGATAATGTGTGGTCTAATAAAATTCATTATGCTTGCAACAAGTCATGCCTCACCATTTTTGCAGTGATTTGAGCACCTCAGATGGTTTTATTTTATTAGATTAACATAAAAAACATGTATCACAGAGTTTTTGCATTGAAAGCAAAAAGCAACATAATGCCGGAGTTGACCAGAATGACTGAACAGGCTTGAAATTTCCAGTGAACATTTCAGTTGCTGGCAAAAGTTATAGAATAACTTTCGTATAAAAATTTCCAAGTTAATAATTAATGAAATCTTAAGAATCAGTCCATTGGATTATTATAATAGGACCCTTCATCGCCATGACCTAATCTTAACACCAAACATGAAGATAACGTGGATTTTAGATACACATCATCAATTTCGGACCAAATTTGAAATCAGCGTGTTTAAATTAGTTAGAATTGACTATTGAGGGATCTCAACTCAAACAACATTTGGGGACCATACCTGCCATCAATGTGTAGGCTTTATGACTTAAGAATAAAGCGCACATTCAAGCAGAAAAGTAGACATTTTAAACTAATATTAAATTGTGTCTTAATTTTGCTCTGCTGCTTTTCCACTCGTGAATTTTTACTTAAAAAACATCTTATAGTTTTAATTTGCTATATAGTTTTATGTTCCGGAGCTTTTGAAATGATATAAACCTGTGTAAATATTTTGCATAGACGAGAATTATATGCACAATGAAGTATGCATACTACACATATGCCCGAGAAATCCGAATAGCCGTGAAGTACGCACATATATATATATAATTTTACAATTTACAATTACAATTACAATTTACAACACGACGAATTTTTCGGTTTATACGTGCAGAAACGTGACTGCAATTTATTCTTATTTAACGAGACTTGTCAGCCTAGTTTTCATTATCAGAAAGATGATTATGTTGAACATTCAAAGTTTGTGTTCTTCTCATTTGAACGGTAAAGTCTTCTTTCTTTTAAAAGTTTTCTTGAATCTGAAGCACTAGATAATTCTACGTCTATCATGTTTTTCAGACAATTTACATGTATATATGCATGCATCCTTTCTTTTGATTTGAAACGTCAGTCATCCAGCACTTGAACACCTTAATTTTATTTGCAAACCGTAATTGGAAATAAACATCTTCATTTCAGGGAAAATTTTATGTGTATAGCTAAACAATAGATGGTTTTTGGAGTTCACTTTCTAAGTTTTAGCTCTTTATCAATAAACAACACTTCAACTCTGTGATCATCATGGAAAGTTGGAGTAGATTAATTTGACTAAAACAAGAGGACATTATCTATCTCTTTCCCGTTTAGTTTCTTGACACATATGCTTATAAACTTTATGTAAAATATTGTGGCATTAGTGAACAGCGATATATACAAGTATTGGAATTTTTAACGCAACTGAAATTAAATGAGATATTTTTACTCATGCTCTATAATTCATGGTTTTGTCCCTATTTTACATGAAAATATACCGCAAGGGAAAATCGAATGATTATTTAGCATATAATGAGTTTTAGAAGACAATCCATGATTTTGTCTACAATTTGAGATTTTTCAAATAAAAAATTATGTAATATTTTGTGTCTCCTAAAATTTGATAGCATGTGATTATTTAAAAATACATTTTCAACTTTTAACTTTCATATCGTACATATATCCTTTATTTTACCCATTTATGTACCATGCTCAAATATTATACGTTATACGCAACAAAGAATGTAAATATTTCTAGAACCTGGTGGCCATTAAATATTTCTTGAGAGATTCTACATCCTTTGAGTAAAATGATTTGCCAGACAAAGTTTTTTGATTGGTTGATCGGTTTCTTACTCTCGTAGCTTTAGACATACTTGACGAATTTAAATGGAGACAATAATCTATAATTCCTTGAGCATGGCATACAAAATACCTGAGTTTTAAGTTTGAGATTTCTGCCTGTAAACGATTTGTATGTCATACATTGTATACAAAGCTGATGAACAAGCGGATGGATAGACTGAGAGAGTGAATGTAATAATAAACGTGCAGAATTTAATAGGAAACTTCTATGGTAAGCGGTATACTCGGAGAAAGGCTTGATTAGTAGAAATTGGATGGAGGCAATTGTCAATGTTTGAAACAGACCCTTCAAGTATATTCATGTCATAAAGTTTGCTTCTAAAGGGTATGATTGTTCCAACTTTGGTAAAGTGTATGCCAGATTTAGTGGTATGAAATAAAGAAGCGTACTGACGACTTTTGCAGAAACCTGTCTGCTATAACTGTGAAAACTTAGAGGCAGTGGGTTCTCAATATCAGCGATTCATAATTTAATAATCTGCCTTCATAATAAAAAAGAGGCAGTCAGGCATTTCACTCCCTGTGAGCAAGTTCATAATTTCATTTGATTCGACATTGGGTCTTAATTATTGATGAAAATAAAATGATGGATTACAAATTGAGGGTACTGTTTTGTGCAATTTTTGTGCTTTTGTCACTGTTTGAATCTGGCAAGCAGCTAGAAAATGACGCATTCAAGGTCATAACTAGTGTTGATTGTGTTACCCAGGTTGCAGGTGCGCTTAAACATGAATAAATTAACAGTGACAAATAAAAAAAGTTAAAATTGTGTATCAAAAAGTAAAATGTTTATTAAACAAATTATGAAATAAAAGCAGTATTTTTCACTCAGGTATCATTCAACCATACACCAGTAAAGCATCGGAAACGAAGCACGGGTTTTACAAGGGAAATATACATGTGTTTGTTCCCCGCCATGCAAAACGTGGAGGAAAAGTTGTTCGTAAGTTCTGAATATTTTGTCTTAAATAAAACCTTTAACCAAACTCTAACTGAAATGGAATTATCTAGTGATGAATCTATTCGATATTGTGGACACGTCCAGTGAACGAAAGAAGGATATTATTTCTGGCGCCATCCGTTCACATATCCAATTGAAGGAAATCCTTTTGGATGCAATTCTTCATGGAAACTAAAAGTATTAATTTTCTACAACAGGCCAGCTTCTACTGATTAATTACGTCAGGAAAATAATCTGCAATATAAAAATAGTAGTAGTACTGAAGTAGTTATTGCAGTGCACAGTGGGCTGAAACCCAAAATCAGCCGCTCATATAAATACATTGAAAAAAGTAATGCATTCTCACCATGCCTTTCAGATGCAGTTTTTAATTCTGAATTGAATGGTACCACTTTCAAGTTCTGAATCCTCCGCCTTCTGGAGTTATGGCAAATTTAAACTTGACGGGTTTTGAGCAGGGTTTTGTAACTTTTGATAAAAAAAATTAAAATCATTGAAAACATTTTTCAAATAGGTTCGTCGCAAGCACAATGTAACTTAAATACAGAATATTCAGTAATGCAACTTTAATTTACCAAAAATTTTGGAAAATTGAAAATTTAGCATAGTTTATTGCATTTTTAACTCCTTTTACCAAACCCTGCTTAAAAACACTCAAGTTTAAATTTGCCATAACACTAGAAGGCAGAGGAATCAGAACTTGAGAGTGGTTCCATTCGATTCAGAATTGAAAACTGCATCTGATAGGCATAGTGAGAATGCGTGACTTTTTTTCAATGTATTTAAATGAGCGGCTGATTTTAAATTTCACTGGAGAATCGGTGAAATTTAAAATTCAAGCATCTCCTGTCGTTAATTTTGTGCTTTGGGACAATGACATGTCAGGAGGCTGACAAATATTTTGTATGCGTTTTTTGAGGCGACAAATTCGATTGCTTTGTCCAATAAATCACTCGACCTTTGGCACTTTGGAACTTTTTGAGGTTTACATTATTGTTAGTCACTATATTATTACCGGAGAATTAAAATATGCGTATTTCATGATGGGCGCTTAGTATGTATATATTGTGCATTCGTGTATCCACCCAACGATTGGTACAAAAAGTTGAGTATTCGTTTACCAAACCCAAAGCTTCTTTCAACAAAACAATAGCGCAGTCTCATACCGGTGCGGTGATATTGAGGAGCAATGTAACACTACATATTGATATGATTAAGAATTCAAACCCAGGGCTAATGAGCAATAATAATAATGGATTTAAAAAATGCGTTGGAAGCATTTATTTGCAATTTCAGCGAGCAGAATAAGCTTTTAGAGTTTTATTGAGCATTATTGCTGCTCATGTAGTCATAGACTAATACATAGCTCCCATTTTTCCTTCATTTTAATTCTTAATCAAATTATTAGGCATTTTATAAACATTATTATTATTATTATTTCATTATTATTATCATAAGAACATTGTATAGAAATAGAATAGACTCTACATCATGAAGAATTCATGAAAAACAAATTATAAATATACGTCATTTAAAAAAAATAGGCAATAAAATATACCACAATCATCAGAAATCACCATTTCCAACGTACACCATACAATAAACCCTTTAGACTCACAGACACAGCTCGGATCACTTGGTCTTTTTAATTTGTTTACTATCCGCTAAAAGAACCAATTTGGACAAAGGATGCTAAAACGTTTTAAAACGAAGTCAAATTCCTTCACATTAAAAATTCGTTTTAAAACGTTTGGTCATTCTTTGACCATATACCGTTTAATTATTATCTTCATCACAACTATAAGCAAATTTAAAAGAGAGAGATCTCCCAAGATGTGCTCACAGAGTAATTAATTACTTGATGAAGGTAAGGTAATCACTAATCACAAGTAATAAATATTTTACTTGCATTCAAACACGCTTATATCTCTTTAACTTCTATGTTGACGCTGATAGCAAATATTTAAGATTTCAGCTGTAATTTCAGAATTGATACAAGTCGAATACTATACAGGATTTGAATGATGACGGTCATTTTGGTTTAAGAGAAAATGTATTATATTTAAGGTTGTATTTAGAAATACATTTGCATGAAACTCCACGTAAAATCTAACTTGCTACTTTTAGATAAGACTTATTTATTATAACGCAATTGCTGGTATTATCCCCTTGTGAATGCATTAAAATGCATTTTAGAATAGAAGTACTCAGAGAATGTGATTATCATTCAAATCAAGATGTTCAGTAGATTCGAATATGTTCTGGAAAGGTTGCAGAATTTGCAGGTTCATTTTGACAATGAATGGATGGATATTATGGAAACTTTGAAATCCTTGTCAATGCTCGTGCGATTTACCGCAAACAATAAACTGTATTCGGGCAATATAAATGCGCTATGAAAAAATACGTTTTGCCCCCTAAAGTTAAGAATATTCAATTATTCATTTGGATTAATCAGCATGTAGTTTAACTGGGGGCTTAATAGTTTTAGTAGAGAATCTAAACAGGATTGGATCCCAAAGTTACCAATAACCAGGAATCCTGTTTAGATTCTCAAAAAATTTTAGTTCTAGAGTATGATCTAGAGGTGACAAGTATTTACATAATACATTGTTTCTTAACAAATGCTGCACCGATACACAGTTACTTGTAGTGAAATTATTACAAAATATATAGTATCTAATTGTTTTGGAATATAGTACCGACTTGATTATTTAGATTTAAAGATAGGTACAAATGTAAAAATTTATGAAACAAGTATAATTACACAAAAATTTCGACATGTTGTTTTTAATTTATATTTGCAGGCAATACTTTTACTACTTTTCCTGTAAATTGTTTCATTAGAGCGTGGGAAATTCCCAGTCTCGAAGAATTTGTTTGTAAGAGTTGACATGACCATGTTTTTTGGAATCTTTTCTACTGTTCATTTAAACAACTAACACATGCCTATGCACTATTAAACTATAGCTCTAATGTGTATCAGCTTAAATTCATTATAACTATAATTATTTATTATTATATATATATTTATTTAACATGCTTTTAAAAGCAAAAAACTAAATTAGCAATTGTAAGGTATGTTAAACTTAAAGCTGTGATTAATGCGAATATTTTTTTATTTGGCATTAGTTTGTGAATTCAGTTCTTTAGGATGAAAATCATTGTGGTGATAAGACCAAGTTATTATATGCTTGATATTTTCTACAAAATTAAATAAAATACTTATTTAAATAATATTAAAATATTATGCATGTTCATGTATATGAGACAGTTAATCAAATATTGTCAAAAAGAACTAATTCTTTCAGTAAGAACAGTAACTCTTCATATTTCATTGATTTGAAACATGCACTCAACAATTGTACTTTAAGTTGCATTCCCTAACCGTTTTGCTTAAAGGAATTTCAAAAAGTGTTCTGCAATAAAATATCAAGCTTTAAATTTATCAAGCTAAATAATATTTTTTGCTTTGTATATATGATGACATTGAAGATACGATTTCTATAAAAATGTACGCATGTATATAAATGTAATATATGTATGTAATAAATAAAAGCTTTAAATAATATTATTTGCTTCATATATATGATAAGACATTGAAGATACGATTTCTATAAAAATGTACGCATGTATATACATGTAATATATGTATGTAATAAATAAAACCTTTAAATATATATATGACATAAAGTAATTTAAAATGAAAAAGCAAATTTTACACAATTATCATTCACAACACATGCGATGGTGAGCTACTATTTAATACACATTAAAGATTAAAAGATTTTGAAATTCAAAGTTATGCGCAAGGGCGAGGCTTAATTGGAAATACAGCGCGTTAAGGGAGTACAAGAGGCGGCAAAATAGAGGAAACATCGAGAGAAAGATAACGGAAAATAGTAGAACGTTTTATTAAATCTGAAACTCTGTAAATCCTTATGTTTGATTAATCTCTGTTTTGTATTCTTTGCATAGATCATTGCATTACATCACCTCTGGGCATTTAAAAAGAATCAATTGTTTTATACTCTTAATCAATTTATCAAGGGATTTATTGCTTTAGATGCATTGATATGCACAAACTACAGAATATACGTCATTCGTTTTATGATTTTATTTTTCTACTCTTTTTCCTTTGCTAAACTCGTTATCGCTCGAGTAATCAATCATCGTACTAAAACTTGATGACTTTTGACGACACTAATTTCCTTTAGCATTAATTTGCCACAGGAAGCTATCTCATCACACTTTTCATCATCCTTCATTTGTGTAACATCCCATTGCTTTATATTTTAAATTGTTGGGAGCTGCCAAAATTCGACATTTCAAAACATGAATTGCAGTCCATTTATTTTTTGGGTAGTATACGTTCTTGGAATGATTTTAATACTTATAATGGCTCATAGAAATAAGCTATAGTAGAAGGATCGAGTTCATAAAGCAGGCAAAGCCAACTCTGTATTAGATAGCAGCCAATCAGAAACAATGGTGTGTGAAAAAACATTTTGAAGATACACACTCGATATACACACAGATGTATTATTGTTGTTCTCACCATCGTCTCTGATTGGCTGTTGGCTGCTTCAAAACAACATACAGCTGGCATCGCCTTTGCCATAAATGCGATCATTCTTTATATTAGCTTTTTTTCTATGGTAATGGCTTACAATACTTACACTAACGTTAAATCGTTTACCTACTTTGTTGAGCTATCGTTACATGTCTTTTCCTAGGCACCCGCAACGTTAGCTGCTAATAAGGGTGCTCAAGACGCGAAAGAGAGGGTCAGGCAAATACAATTAAAAGAAAAAGAGAAACAAGAACAGTCAAGAAAGTAAAACTGGAACAACATGGTAACTCGACCGCTTTGACGGGATGAATGTATTCAATTGTTTGACTGTGAATACCAATAAATAAAGTATATTTACCTAATTGTTTATATCTTATGTGCAACTCTTGGCAGAATTTTAAAATTGAATGTCAAATTCGTCTTTATTAAAGTGATTTTTGATTAATCAGTTAGTTAGTTATGTTTTACTTAGTTACAAGGACTAAGTAAAAAATCGATTGATTTTATTTTGGAACAACTGCAATTGATTGTGAGCATCACTTTGGATAGCCTATATGATTATACAGAAGTTTACAATACTTATTAACGCGTGAATGCATGTATATGCATTTTAAGGTGTTTATGTTTTGGACATCCGGTCTCTCTGTCTGTCTGTGCACAAGATTTCTCGAAAAATACCTGACTGATTGACACCAAATTTGGTACACATAGTCCTTAGGTCAAAAAGTCCTGGAAGGAATTTCAGACCAAACGGTTAACGGAAACCGTTAAAATTCGCCAATTTCACCCTTATCAACATAGGGTATGTCTATGTATGGTATCATTCGATTGCATTTTTTTCACTGATCATTTTCCTTGTCACAATATTTCAAAAATATATACGGTATAATAACTTTAAAGTTCGTAAAAATAATTTTTTAATTTTCTACTCAATGGCGTCGATGCAGAGCATTCAGGCGTTGCTTTCCAGATATTCCAATCTTCTAGTTAGCTATCGGATACGTTCAAAACGTAAAGAGATAGTTAATGCGATCACCTGCCCGTCTCTCTGTGTGTCTGTCTGCGAGTGCGCACGATAACTCAAAAACTACATGACCGATTGACACCAAATTTGGTATGCAGGTACCATAAGTCATTAGCTGGTCTAGGATTGATTTTCAGCCAAATCGGGGGTGCCCCGGGGGTCAGGGGTCATCAACTTTTTCAAATGACAACATAGAGCATGTGATACATCATTCTAATATACGATATATTTGCGATTTTTATGATGGCTTCCAAAATAGTCAGATTTGCACTGACTAATGGGAGTGAGTATTTTAAGTGAATCTTTTTGAGATTGCTACCCAGGTTGCAACTGTGAAATATCCCATATTTCCATGACATGCTTCCTTGCAAGGCAAGTAAAATTTAGATACTCAAAAAATTCAGCATCTATTTCACCTTGAGCCCATTTTTCGCCTGTAGTTCTTAAAACTTTTTTCACTCCTAGTAGTCAACCTACTGTGGGCATAATAGATATGCCCACTTTTGGAGTATAGTAGTTTAGTTTCTCGAGTTCCCCTCTTGTTTGAGTGTGAGTGAGCGGATGAGGCGATGAGGAGTACTGCATGGTGTATACCACACGACGACGGAGCAGATCGATGCACTCTCATTTTCCTTCTCTACCTACACGGATCCCTGACCAGATACCTGAGAGCTGGAGCTCTGATCTATTTTAGCTGTTCAGAGTCTTATTGTTTGGTTAGGATCTTGTGCACATATTTTTTCTCGTTTTTATTTTCCTTTCCATTTTTTCGTTCCCATTCCGATTCCGAGTTAGTCATTTTTATTTTGCAATAAAAATAGTCCTTTCGAGTCTTTTCAGTCATTCAGTAGTCGTGTGTTTGTCGCGAGCATTTTATTTTTATCATCGTGTCTTTTGAGCTACGCTACCCATCTTTTTTCCCGTCGGCATCCCTCCTCCTCATCATCGTCGTGGTCATTTGGTCCCGCATCATCCCCTCATCTCTTCATACCAGTCACCGCTTTTTTCGCCGACACTACTAAATAAGAGATAATGTAATTTTTCTGCAACTCTTAATCATACATATGCTAAAAATTTTGCAGCGAGTCAAATCTTTCAGTTAGTACTTTTAACTCTTTATGAAGGAGTATGAGCTTTTCTAGGTCATTCGAGAAGAAAAGTCATGGTATTTCATTTCACATTTATGTTGCATAATTTTGAATGAATTTTCTTCAAGATTGTTTCCTATCAGCAGTTCACATCGGGACAGTAAGTTAATCCTCAGAATCATAATGTGGTATCGTATTGTGGCAGGATATGGACTTTTTTTACATAGCACATCGCTACTGCCGTTATGTTTTTCTGCCTGCCCTCCTTGAGCACACATTACTAGAGCAATTACAAACAGTGACATCAACGACTTTTTGGGCACGACAATTACACTTTTCATTGCTGTTTTTTAGTCGTCTTATCTTTGTTTTTATCCCAAGTAGATTTATTTTCTCTGCGAAATTGCATTTTTTCACTGACTTAGTTAGTAAGTCAGCAGGTTGCTGCTCATCTGACACGTGCTCCAGCTGGACCATTTTTGTGCTGATTAGGTGTCAGATATAGTGCTCTCTTACATCGATATGTTTTGTCCTTGGGTGGAACTCCATGTTATGAGCAGTTAAATTTAATATCACTTTGACTGTCTTAGAAAATGGAAAATGGCTCCATCCACATTTATCTCAAGTTCCTTGTACAAGTTAGCAAGCCATGTTGATTCCTTCCTGCCTCTGTGAGAGCAACGTATTCTGATTCTGTTGAAGACAAAGAAAAACAAGTCTGTCTCTTACTGAACTACGAAATTGGCGATCCATTCATGAATATGAATATGAATACGCACATTGAGGTGGACCTTCCATTTACGTCAGATGCATGGTTGCATCTGAGTAGCCTATAATGCTTTTCCAACATTTATATGCTCTGCGCTTCTTTTATACAGAATGCATGCTTCCTTTGATCCTTGCAAATATCTGAGGATATTCAATGCTGCGTCCCAGTGCTTTTTTTCCATAAGAAGTAATGAATCGAGACAAGTATGCAACTGGATTAACAATATGTGGACGCGTACATCTAGCAATGTATAACAGGGCTCCCAACAGATTTCCATATTCAATTTCTCGCATGAATCCTTTTGGGTTTTAGTTGTAAGCCTTCTGTCATTGGCGTATGTCGCATTTTGCTATCTTGCATGTTAAACCGTTTCAGCATAACATCAATGTAGTGCTTTTGGTGAATAAAATGTTATTTTCTGATCTGTTGCACTCGTAAAGAGTGGCCAGTTTTCTCCAGAGAATCAGCACGGTCTTGTAACTAGTGACCTTTTTGAGTTCATTGTTTGTCATAACATTTAGTGTTGCATTAAATGCCTCCTTTGATAGCTGATCCCATTGCGTCTGGTCGTCTCCAGCTGTACCTGGTCGTGTCTCAGTACCATCTACTATTCCCATAGCAGAGTAGGACTCGAACAAGCTCACAATTCTCAGTTTACGCACAAGGAAATTTTCTTCTGTGAGTTTCGTGATTGACGCTACGTCAAATCTTTTGTAGGTTATAATGGTGGTTGTTCCACCAGTAGAACCCGCTGTCGGTATTGTGATTATGGAGACTTCTAGTTCTGCAAGAAACTTTTCCAGAAACTTTTCGTTAATGGTGCTGATAACGTGTTGGACATATGAGTTGATCAGATCAAGTGATTTTTTATTGAATCATTCACGCATAAGTTGACATGCATACATGGTGAAGATAAATAGGTCCTTATAACTATGTGCTTAGTCATTACATTTCTAACTAATGCTAAAGTATGAATGTGAGCTGAAGCTGACACACATCAAACAATGATGTGTGCGGATGTCGACGATCGCTGTTACATGCATATATTATAACAAAAACTGTGGCTATAAATTATGCCACAACATTTTGGAGATTTTTGTGAATTTCTCGGGCCCTGGTTGAACTAGGGTCAACATCTTTTTTCATATATACTTCTTATGCTAAGGCGCATATCTGGTAAAAAAAATTTGTGCCATTAGGTGAAAGGTTTGAAAACACCGGAAGGTCTCAGAAAGAATAACTGACATGTGAGCTATTGAGATGTCGTACTTTGTTACTTGTGATGTTTTGGATGCGGATCGACGATATGAGCTTCTAATTAGTCGTGGAATACTTTCTGCTAGAAATGACATAAAATTTAATTCTTAACTATTATTACTATAATTTGAAATTGTGGAAATCAAGATTTTTCTTTAATTGACTAGATTTTACAGAAAATAAAGCGGCGAGTTAGAATGCGCATTGTTATTGTAACAATATATAATTATATTTTGTAATTTACTAATAGAAATACTAATACAATAGTATTACGTACTAGTGCTAAATATATTCTGAATAAATCAAAAGTTCGAATCTATTAAGTAAAAAGGTTTTAATTTATATATAATTATCGTTTTAAAAGTACTCAAACACCATGTGATTCTACTGTAAGCATTGTGCTGTGGAAACAATTTTTTCGACGTCTTTTTGTGTGAAAGTGCGTAGTGTCGGTAAACGGGACGGTCGGTGAGGACTACGCAACCAGTGAAATCCGTAGTTACAAGCTCACAATGAACTGCACTTACATTTGGACAGTTTGGTTTCATGTGGTGCTTCTAGCAAGCGGATTTGACTTTTTATAAATATAATTATAATTGCCCTATTCTGATTCCCCTTCTCATATACAATACATTGAATTTAACCTCTGTATAATCGCCAAAGCTTGGTGGGTAAATTCCTGGCTTAAATTTCATTGTCAACTGGTGTCAAATGCAAACAGCAAATAAGGGGGACTAAATTTGGCTGTTTGCCTTATTTGGCGGTATTTTGCTTTGTTGACAACAATATGAGTAAAATTTAGTCATCTAAAGCATGTAATTTGAGGGCGGGATAACTTTTGGGTTAGATAACACTTGCAAAATTCTCTATAATTGCCGAAGCAATTATGCAGAAGTTTTCCTCCAAATAGCACCTCTATACAATTGCATGAAAAAGGCTTCCCCTTGGGGTGGAATCAGAGTATACATGTCCAGTGTACATTCAAATTCTTCCGGTGGACAAAAATGGTTTTTTCACCAAAATTCTTTGTGGACACGGAAGTTTTGATTTTATAGGTATTTCTGTCCACTGGATAGGTGTCTAAAATGCACTGGACAAAAGTGGATTTTTCCACTTTAAAATGGTGGACGATGGAAATTTTGATACTCTGTGTGCAATTATAGAGAGGCCCCACTGTAAGTTGATAATTAAGATTTATATAATCTCGATGCGCTCTGATGGTTGTGATGATTGCCTATTCTACATTTTACAAATTTGTACAAAACAAACTATTTATACGAGTTATTTCCTCACAAAATAATGATATTGCCATCATCATAATATTGTCTGGATTCAATCATCTTTCCCAACAAAGTGTTGCATTTCCAAAGTTGTACATTTTCCGTTATTCAAGATGCGTACATAAAAACCATCAACCCTTCGACAATGTTAAAGGGTTGATGGTTGAAAGGTTGTAACAAACCCTATTTACCATTGAGTGTCGCCCTGGCGCATAATTTTGAATTTCAAAACCTTTACACGTAGCATCACAAGATAAGGTGGAGTTGTAAGCGGTTATCGACGATTGATAACATGAAAATTAAAAAATTAGCCACAGATTCATAAAGATCATGAATGAAAGATTCATAATCAGTTGAGAAAATCTGTATAGCGTGAAAACAGTTGATGCCATGTAGGGTCGAAGTAAAAATTTCATGCAGAAACTCGTCATCCCATGCTTTTTAAATGACATTTTTGCTCATGACTACCTGTAGTAAAACCTACATGAGACATACACCACTGGGCCAAATATCATGAAATGTTTACTGGAATGTAAATAATGAACGGAAGATTAACAATCTGTGGTCGCATTATTGATAAAAAGTCAAATACGCTTGATAGAAGCACCTCATGAAACCAACCTGTCCAAGTGAAAGTGCAGTTCAGTGTGAGCTTGTAACGTTGTAACTACGGAATTTCACTGGTTGTGTAGTTATCGCCGACCGACCCGTTTACCGACACTATGCGCATTCACACATACAGACATCGAAAAAATTGTTTCCACAACGAAATGTCTACAGAAGAATCACATGGAGTTTGAGTACTTTTAAAACGCTATTTTTGCATAAATTAAAACGTTCTCGCTTAATAAATTCGAAAAATCCACCTTATCTTGTGATGCCACGTGTAAAGATTTAAAGATTTTGAAATTCAAAGTTATGCGCCCGGTAATGGCAATGGTAAATACAATGCTGGTACAATTCAAATTTCGTTTCCATATGTTACGACAGTCTACAGTAATGAGTGAATACAGGCCGGTGATAAAGTTACATGCACTTTTTCCACTGGTGATTTTGTGATTCGTGTGTTGAGCAAAATTAGCGCATTAACTCCAGCCACTAACCAAATTCTGCATTCCAGCACAACCTGGAGTTTGCATTCAAGACAAAAATAAGAGCACTTGCAAGTGCAAACCAAGAATCATGCATGAAAGAATTGAGACGCTATTACCTTATCAAACAGAATATATATTCAACCGACATATAACGTGAATTTAAGACCTCTCTCTCGTAAAGGCTCTCACATCCACATCATCTTCTGCATCTTTAAGATTCTGCGTGGGTGTCCCCCCCCCGATGCAAGTTGACATTATATAATATTAAATTATATTATGAAATATAATTATACGATTTAAAAATTTAGTCAGAATTCTTAGTTTCAAAAAACTGCTACAAAAAAAGGATTCCACAAATCCCCACAATTAAAACGCTTTTTTAATTCCCTATCAAGAAATATATATTTAATATATCGATTCACAATTCCATACCGCATAATGCTAGGTTTAGTGCTTTGGATTTCATAAACTCCTACGGACTTCCTATATGCATGTGATTAGAACTTTGATTTTCGAAATTCCTTAACTGTGAACATGAAATCCAATGTGAAATCCATTATGCTTATGCTTGTGAATTTGTAGAACCAAATAAAATCACACGCATTTAGAGTAAATTATTGTGTCGAGAGATTGTGATTGTGCATGTGCTTTGGCTTTCGGCAATTCCTAAGATCTGTTTGCGTGTTTAGAGTTTAGAGTTTAGACTTTATGCCTTTTTACTAGTATGAATTTGGGTAAAAATATCCACGGAGAATATGACCATCAATATATGTGTTTACTCAACCTTCATCATCTAATTTTAGTGCAATCGCAATGACAATCTTTCGTTGCACATTTAAATATACTATTAGATACGGAGTCTTTACTCCGAAGCTAATAGTGCATTTTCATTTTTTAGACATACATAATCATGAAAGTAATGGAGAGTCGTTAGTGATTAATATTATATGCAACAACAAGCTACTTTACAACTAATTTTGCTCAACACAAGAATCCCGAAATCTATAACTCATTACTGTAGACTGTCGTAACATATGGAAACGAAATTTGAATTGTACCAGCATTGGGTAAATACAAGTAAATACCTAAAGTTAAATAAGTTAAGGGAGCACAGGAGGAAAATAATATTGGAAAAATCGAGAGAAAGATAATGGAAAATAGTAAAATGTTTGCAGTCAGGGTTCAAAAGCTTCGACGCGAGAGATATATTCCAATCTTTTTTATGTACATAGATGAATCGTAGATGAAATCGTAGTTATGCGAATGTTGTGTTTGTCCGTCTGTCCATCTGCCCGTCCGTCCGTCTGTCCGAGTGATATCTCGTGAACCGCTAGACCCATTTGAACCAAATTTGTTATACATAATGAGACATTGGGACAAGGTTAGAAAAAAATCGAAATCTGCACCTAAAAATTCATCGTGAAACTGATTTTTTGGCCCCTAGAACGCTTATATCACAAAAAAACCAAATTTACCACTAACAAGAGCTAAATAGTTGAGTCTGAAACTCTGTCATAAATGAACATTTTTTGCCTTTAGATTTTTTTAGAACAATGTTAATCTATTAAACTCTGTGAAATCTTTTGGTTGTTAACGCCTGAATGCATGTATATGAATTATAGGTGGTTACTGCTTTGGTCGTCCTATCTGTCTTTGCACAAGATTTCTCCAAAAAATACTTTGGTACACATATTCCTTAAGTCAAAGCAAAGGCCTAATAGGAATTTCAGACCAAACGGTCAACGGAAATTGTTAAAAACCGTTATAACTACAAATTTCACCCTAATCAACATAGGGTATGTATGGTATCATTCGATTGCATTTTTTTCACTAAACATTTTCTTCATCGCAACATGTCAAAAAAATTCACACTTTTTACTGTATAACGTCTTTAATGTTCGCAACAACAATTTTTTTTTATTTTCTATTCAATGCCGTCGATATCAGTGCATTAAGGCGTTGCTTTTCAGATATTACACTCTTCTAGTTTGTTTTCAGTTTTATAATCCAGCAATTTGAATTTAAATTGCAAGATTGATTTGTAAAAATATGTAAAAGATGCAAATCAAATTTGTATAGACAATTAATTGTAGTAAAGCAATGGACATTGTTTCACTTTTTATTGATAAAAGTGTGTACAAGTAAAAGATGTAGGTGCCTATATATATAAAGCTATTTATGGAAAAAAGTTACTCAAAGATTTGTCCACGCCATCAGTATATTTATATTTTACAAATAAATTATCCCCAATTATCATAGAATTGATTTTTGCGTATGAAGACTTTCCATAGAATCCTGGTAAACCACGAGGGAATCACGTAGATGGATCTGTACATTTAAGTAACGAACTCTGACTAAGGAGGTCAAGAGACTAAATTCGACAAAAGGGGGAAAATAATCCCTTTTAAAAAGCGGTGAAAATAGTAACCACTCCTGACGTTTGACTCCGTGACCTTTGACCCCTTTGGTCTACTGACTTCAAAATCAAGAGTTGCCTTTCCCTTGCCCTTAGGAATCTCCACACCAAATTTGGTTTAAATCGGTCAAGCGGTTCTCGAGATTTTACCCCGTGACGTTTGACCCCGTTGACCTACCAACTCGAAAATCAATAGAGGTCTTTCCTTTGACGTAAGGAACCTCCATACCAAATTTGGTCTAAATCGGTCGTGAGGTTCTCGAGATATCTTGCGGACAGACGGACAAACACGACAATCCCAAAACTACGATTTCATCAACGATTCATCTACGTAACTAGAAGGGTAACCGACCCATGGAAGCAACTATCGGATGCTATTGAAAACGAGAAGCCGACGAACTAATGATGAT
>JAQIXX010003036.1:0-21438 GCA_034700605.1 Willowsia nigromaculata
CTCAAGAAAGAGACCGTTTTCTTGAGGGCATCGACATTTCATCCCTTTATCTCTTTCTTCTCTGTACTATCATCATCATGCGTATATGTAAATTTTCTGTGCTTCTGCCAGATGTCCAGCGTTCCAATTTTATACATGATATCTGCATCTAATCTCTCCACTGGACATCGTAGGTCAGGTTGGCCATAGGCTTGTACACTCTATCTACTTTTCACATCCGTGTCTATCATCAAATCATTATATATTTTTTAACTGTTACACTTTTTTAATTCAGCTGAAAACACAAAGGCTTTTCCTGTACATGGCATTATTGCTACGAGGCATGTGCATAATGTTATTTCAAAATGGGAAGAAGAATCCCGTTAGATTTTGAGTGGCTGAATAAAGGATAAAAAATATAAGTATAAAAAGAGTGTACATGGGATGATTGTATCCTGCTAAAAATATGGTACGAGCTTTATGATGACGGTGACAAAAAAGTAGATTTTATAAATGACAGCAGGAGCAGAACAGTTGTGCGTTTATGACATGACACACACTGAAAAAGGGTTGACAATGAACGTGATACAAATAATGGGACATTTATAACTCTTTTCAAAGAGAATGCTTAAAAAATGCCGTATAATGTCAAGAATTACTCATCTGATAGAAATATATAGAGTGTGTAGGCTGGAGGAAGGAAGCAATCTGTAGTTTTGAAATGTTAAAAAAGCTATGTCGGTGGTGGTGGTGATGATGATGATTGGGGCAAGTTTGCTGCTATATTCCGGTAAATCACACTGTAAAAAAATGCACAGCCTATATAGCAGTTGTATACGTAGGCAACTATTATGCAACGTGCATTACTTTGGCATTCCTTCTCATAATGATAATGTGTCTATGTGATAATAATAATGGTCGTGAATATGTAAGCTAAACTGTTATGCATGCTGCGCTGTTATGCTGATGTTGCCTCAGGCAAAAACATTTCATAGGTATGTAATAGGTAGAAAGATGCGTGTAGAGTAAAAGCTTCAACAATGGTTGTTTTTACCTGTGTGTGCTCACTCACAAGCAATTGTTGCCGCTGCTGCTGCGATGCTCTTGCGTACTCACTCAACAATCAGCTCAGCAGCATGCATGCTTTTTCTTCTCTCTCTCTGTGAAGTGGAGTACAGTTAGATAAGCAGCAGAAGAGTTGTAAAGGATTGTGTAGCTTGAGGGCAGGTCCCGTTATGTAATGAAATACCAGCACGAAGTGTGCTCTTCTTCTTTTGGGGCTGTCCACTTTTCATGAATGTAAATTTAAAATTTAATTCAGCAATTTACGGAGTAGATAATTGTGGTAAAAAGATGTAGATTCTTGTGTGAACAACCCCTTTAAAATATTTAGAAGGGGAGATGAGATCAGTATTTTTTTCTTTCTCTCTCGAAAAAGTAAGCCTTCTCTTGACTTTTTTTGTTCTTTTACGCGCAACAAGAATGATGTGCGTATAGAGAGATGCAGTTTGATCTTGAGAATAAAACAGTAAACTTGAAATAGTATATAGGTATCTGGCGAGTATTATGCAGTGTATGTATTCTCGCTTGGGTCAATGTCCGAGTCTAACCCAGTTTTTTCCCTTGTCGTTTTCTGTGTTACTCGCTCGTCGCTTCTTTCTCGCTCGCTGCACCAGGCGGAAAACCTATCATCATCCTTTTTCCATCCATTTTATATAACATTCTTCATATAATTATACCATCTTCTAGTACCTACCGCTTTTAGAGCAAGTGCATCATCTATCTATCTTTACAGCAGCATGTAGGTAATCTCTTTTGGATCGAGACTTTTCTCAAGATAATTTTTCATAAAAATTGGTAATCAGATTTTAATGTAACATTCACTCTTTAATCGTGTTACATGCAGTTTTAAATTTTGGCTCTGATGAATTCTCGCTGCCATGACAACACGTACACTATGTTACTCTCATCATCACAATCTTTCAAGTTCAAAATCCAAGCAGTATAGAAACGGCAGTTCTTCTTTTCATCTTTTCTCTATGAAAAATGCAAAGCAGCCAAGATGAGAGGAAAATTGGATAATGAAATGAAAAGAAGATGATAATGAGCCGTTACATTCGTTTTTCAGGGTTGTTTTAATTTACTGCTAATTTACTCGCACTTCTTCCTCATAATTAATATTCCTCTCTTTTCAGCTCATATGAACCGTTAAAAAACTGCTAATAATTGCAGATGAAATGAAATATAATGATAATGACAACATTAGTGGGATATGTGAAAAAAAAATTAATATGCCTAACTACCATAGTAGTAGTGGGAGTAACTCATTTTTGTTGCTTGCACGGAATTATAGTGTCATTTGGCGTTCGATGATGTTTCGACTCTTGCTGGCTGCTGCTGTTGCAAACGTTACGCATATTACATAATTATAGGTATAATAATATGATGAATGGACAACAACAGGTGGTATCTACGATGATGCTGATGTGCTGCAACTAAAGTTTTAATGCGAAAAAAAGATCATCTCTTCATTTCCGGTTAATAGTTACCATGATAATGACTGTTGATGCTGCTGGAATATGGAAGGTCGGTGACCTACGTCGTGTTTTGCATGGCTCAAATTTTGGAGTTGTCTTCTTCCTATATATCCACTTCCACTTGTTTTTGTTGTGGTGGTAGTGGTTCTGCTGGTTGTTGTAGGAGTTAATGCTCTTCATCTTTCCTGTGTATTCTGATCAGTTCATAGTATCATCTGGCATTTGTTCCCTTGACAATGAAAAGATGAACGGTAATAGAGAGAAGGCATTCTTTGTTGATGGCGATGGAATAGAAGGTGTGAGTTGTTTGCTTGAACTTGATGAAGGTCTCCAAGAAGAAGAAGAAAAAGGAGAGAAGAGGCGATAAATGAAACTGACATTGAAAGGAAGGAAGGGAAAAAAGGGTAGTGACCTTTTTGCAGACCAGAAGTGGAGAGACCACCGTACGAACCAAACCCATCATATTACTACGCACAATAAAGATCTTGATAACAATGCAAGCATATTATTCCAGTTATTACTTGTCTTATGACATGTTCTCTTATGATGACGATGATGAGCTTTGCCTCTTCTCCAGCACGTCTGCTAGAGAGTGCAAGCGAGAAGAAGGGCTAATGGCGAAAAGCATTAAGAGAGGTCAAGAAACGCAGAGGTTCTACTGTTCACATACCAGATATGATGTTATCTTTACAAAATCTAAATTTTATATTAGTTATCATTAAGTTATAAGTTGAATCATAATTACAATCTTGACAGATTTGTGATCATTCATTTGACTCTGAGATTCGATTGGAAATAGAACATCATCTGTGACTAGGACAATAAATTATGGATTGCTTCCCGACAATTAAGTTGGTGTTCATTTTTAGTAAGAACTACATTTTATCCATATTGGTGAACGTTTTTCTCAAAACTTTAAAACAGAACAGGAGTGATTATGAGCCAAAGACATTGTGATTGTGAGGAAATTGCATCTTTGGCTGCAAATAGTTTCTAGTGCAAAACTATTGGAACAGTGACCCCATCGTAAACGTTCCTTTCAATGAAAAACCCGACAGTGACTCATTATTCCAGAACGTCTAAAACGCAACAATCCGCAATGTCATTGTCATCATTGCGTATTCCTTTCCTTGTAAAGGAATCCTCCCACACATTATTCCACAACGTTTCCTGGTGATTAGTGATTTATATTTCTGAACTGAGGTAAAGTAAAACGTAAGATGGAATCAAGATCCGATTTATTTTAGAATCTTTCGTTGCATAACAAGTTGAAACTATGTGTGGAAATGCTGTCATCCTACAAACATGCATAATATTTATTACCTATTATGCATTCCTTTTTTCTCTTAAACTTCATCAACGTGACTCTTTGACGAGTTATAAGTGCTACAATATTTACATATGCACATATGTATACACACACAAAATAAATGGGATCAATGACCACTCAAGGCAGCCCAGTCTTTACCGGCTTTAACATCATATTTCGACTGCAATGATGACGAGATGACTACACTCTCATCATCATCATAACCAGCACATTAGCATGCATCAGCAGACGACTCTCTATGAAAGAATCCTCATGCCTTTTTCCCTTGTTTGGAGGAGGTTTGGTGGATGGATTCGCTCGGTCCATTGACAAAAACCGTTAGTCAACTTCATTTTCATCATCGCATCATATCTTAATACCTATCTATTGTGTTCGCTGTGGCTGGGCTAAACACAAAAATCTCATCTCCTTTTCAACCTGATCATCCCATTACTTATGTATTGTCCATCTGTATGTTTTGCAGCCCATATCATAATACCCATTCATCCTTACTTTGTCACTGCTCCTGTCTACACAGGTATTTACGAGATTCTCGATTTTATAAATGATGATGTCCATACCTTTTATGCTAATATCTCGTTCTTCCTTCATCCCACAACAACCTCACTTTTCATTTCGTCCTTTTCTCTCTCTCTTTCCCTTTAAACTTTAAATCCAATCCAAAGATGAAGCAAAAACAAAACGGTACACCACATTATAAACATTAACGAGATCATCATCGCCTCCTCCTCATCATTATAATAAATTATTATTCATATACCATTCCCAATTATCATCCAAATTTTTTAGACATGTTGTCCTTTGTTAAAAGGAACACCGAGAAAATCCCGTTGCTTTCATTTGCCATGCAGATTTTCATTTTCCACTCGTATAAAAATTCTCTCTTAATTTTCACTTCAAGATGAACGCAACATTTTTTTCTTCAATAAAAATTGAAACTGAATTCATTAAGCACGAAATGAAATCAGTCAATTAAAAATTCCATTCTCATTCGCTCTTATCATAAGATTCTAATCTTTAGCTGCATCATGATAGATAAGCCATCTATAAAAGCTGTGTATTAGCTATTATTTTACATGGTGCATAAATTCACGTTCAAGTTCAAGGCAAAAATTTATACATATTTTTCCTTTCGGCTCAACCAAAACGCATCCAAAGAATTTTATTTGTTTATGATGTTTTAAAGGGACTCTTATTGCTACCGAAGAAAGAAGGGAAAGGATCAATACAGGGATTGCATTGTTTGTCTGATTGTTTGTAAAGTTTTGCTACGATTATCATATCAATTGTTGCAGCAACATTACTGTTGCTCTTGTTGGTCATTGATCTTTCCCTGGCTTTGGCATGCTGAATGCTGATCATTTGGCCTTCAAAAGTCATAAACAGCTAGGTATACCCTTTTTCCCTTTAAAGGGCAGCAGCAAAACAACATAAAATGTATCCTTATTGCTTCTGTAATTACAAATTATTGCTGTTGTAACATAAACAGTTTAAAATACGTGGGAAATGAAATGCGATAACATTACGATCATTTATTACACAATCCTATTATAAATTACCCGATTGTTATAGTTACCGATTTATTCTGAGAAGGGAAATTAATATATTTTTTCTCTCTCTCTAGAAACACATAAATAACAGTTTGCCATTATCTTTCTTCTTTTTTTGCAAGAATGCATCATGTGTGATTTACTGGTAGATGAAGAGGATGAAAGCAAATAAGGGTTAACAGTAAATTTTGTAAGAGAAGAAGGGGATGGTGTGTCGAGGGCAAAAGTAAGTACTTGATACACAAAAAATATATATAAATCCTCTCATCTTCTTCTCAGCATCATAGCACCACCGGTAAAAATGTACAGATTCATATATTTATATACCTGCTTGGTTGCAGTGTGTGAAGATGATTAAAATTTTATAAGTGATTGTTATTATTAAGAAGTGCACTCATTACAAAAGTGAGGCAGTAGAGGCAAACAACAAACAAGAGAGAGAAAAAATACAGGTATAGTAGGCAGGCAGCATGCAAGAGCAAGTTTACTTTTCTATTTCATTTTTCTTCCATTCTCCCTGAGAAAATGATTACTATATAGTGGAGATGATGATAATGATGACGACGATATGGTGGCTGAAAAATTCACTGGGCCAACTGAGTTCATTCACCCTCCCTCCATCTTCTTCAGTAAAAAGTTACTTCAGAGAAATGATAAGTCAGTTACCATGGGTACTAATCTGAAGAAAAAGTAAAGTACTTTTCTTACCTACATATATAGGTAACAACCGACTTGGTTGCATGGCAATACCAGTAACGGATGTCTTTTTATATTCATGTTGCGTCATATAGGGCACAAACAAAGATGACGGCATATAATAAAGTATGCGACTGCATAATACCCAGTCAGAGAAGATTACCAAGAAGATTACACTATTTGCCGTGTGTCTCTCGTGTAGCCATCATGATTACATCAAGGAAGGAGTAACGGTTCCTAGGTCACTCAGTCAGTCAACCACTATCATCATCGTCAAAAACCCAAACCAAACCACTATATAAAATGCAAACAGCACACACACTCAGCATCCCATAATGTCTTTCTTCATATTATTCTCTGTTTTTTTCTACATGGCACTACATCATCATTATCCTCTCATGACTATGACGGCATGCCATGCAGAAAAAAACAACAGAAAGAAAGAAAAGGCAGTCAACCAAGCAATCATTTTCTTTTTCTGCCTATAGCTTTATCACTTAAATAAGTAGTTTTTCCCCGTGCAAGCTGCAACTTTAGAATTGCGCTAGAGAGAGATGAGCACTGAATCTGGTTTACTATTATTTCTTTTCCCTGAACTTGACATTCAGCGTGATCATCATCAACAACAGCAATTCTCCTTTGTTACTGTCTATATATCCCATTCTCCCATATCTATCATTCTATCATTTTTTCTCACATCAAGTCATAAAAAGCCATTCTTTGCGAAAAAATAATGACGAGAACGGCTGCTTAGAAAGAGAGAGACGCGGTGACCAGATTTCTGCTTGTCTGCGCGCTCTTGGTGTGCATGTGGATAAAATGGCATGCAATTTTTTTTTTTCGAGAAAAAAGTACAGTGAAGGGAAAAAAAGACGACACAATAATAAAAATACCGTAACAAGAGATCATCATCATCATTCTCAAGTCTTCTAGATTTTTATTATTTTGCAATATTGTGCGTTCCTCCTCCTCTCAGCCATATCGCTGTATAAAGTTGCATAATAGATTTATACTATGTAGCAAAACTGAACCACCACCTGTTGCTGTTATAGAGATGATGTGTTATGCAAAAAGTGAAGGTAGTAAAAGGCATCATGTGTGTACACTGCAGTGCATAAAGAGGAGCCATTGCCGATATTACAGAGAAAATGGTGGAGATGCGAACAGAGGATGCAGTGCCGTTACTTGTTTCCCAGGCAGCAGAAAATAAACTCGCTATTATATTGCTTCGGGATGATGTTTGATGTTGCTGGGATACGAGGCTTTATAGTAACTATATTGCAGTCTGAGAGGACGTTGAACTTGAGCCCGAGTAGCCCAGTGAACTGAAGCCATCATCCTTATCATCATCTTCTGCACCATTCATCATCATCAGCAATGATTCCTGTAGTTTTTCTAGTGGTTTTTTTGCAGGAAAGGCAGATTGCCTGGTAGAGAAAGAAAAGATGAGAAAAATTGCATGATGAGAGGAACGTATCACAAAAGAAGTTTATTATTACCTTTTGCAAACCCCGCTGCTGGTGTGATGCACGTAAAGTAATAAAAAAATTGCAATGAATGGCATGTACATTTTCAAGATAACAACATGCTTCACAATCTCAGCAGTTGTTGAGAGAGGAAAAATTGCACATTCCTCATTTATCTCGAAGGGAGTTGTCGGGGAAAAGACAAGCTATATTACGGTATGACAAAATTATGAGCAAGGTGCAGACGGATATTGGATGATGTTAAGTTTTGATAATGCAATTTTCCGGTTGATGACAGAAAGCACTAGAAACTGCGGTGGTGGTACACTACTGCACAGAGTGATATAAAGTGACATAAGGAATGATGGTGAGGTGACGGGTGGTGACGTCTGAAATTATATAATGAGTGGAGGTGGAGAGAAAAGGGGAGATTGCATGAGTTTTCTGTTATTTCTCAAATTATGTTTGCTTGTGCGAGCAGTGATCATGATCATCCTGTCCTCATGGGAAATTTTGCGCAGAATTAATTGAAAATTGTTATGTAAGTTTTGTTCTAGATGATTCTCAGCTTCATTATTTCACTCATAAATTTAGTGTTAGTTTTATGGGCATATTATGATGAATGAAAATATTTTTTATTTTCGAGATATAAGCTGACGTGCTACATTATTTATTTCTGCACCTGAAATGGAATTATGGAATAGGTACATTTTTTACTAATTTGTCAAATGCCAGCAAACAGTCGTTTTGGTTTTTTCCTTGATCCGTTAAATATAGAAAGGATTAAAAATTCAACTTGTGAGTCCAGTAGTCATTATCAATTGGTCTCATAAGTTGCACTGTATTTTCTAGTAATTTTCCTCCTGGGTACATGACTGCTCCAGCCATTGTTCTGTAGTCAATTTTTTACGTTCTTTACAGTAAACCAAAGTATTAGTATGGTGACAATTAACCAAGCAAGAAAAAAGTACTTTTGCTTTTTCTCCATAACACATGATGGAAGTATTGGAGATGGGTGTGATTTTTACATATGTTCACGTACATCAAAACTATTTTAAGTATTGGAGGAAGAAGGGTTTCATTGTTGTCTTGATTCCTTAAAATATAATCCGATATGCGTACATCGCTCTTCTACACATGCATTTTCTATTCTTTCTTCCTAACTTAATGTTGAATCGTCACATGAAAACGTCCAGAAGGTAAAGAACAGATAGGTAGTCATCCATCAATTGTTATATGTACATTTACACACACATGTAAACTTCAATAATAAGTGCACACACAAAGTACATATTTACAAACTTCCTTCTTAGTTATTTCTTCTCTTTTTTATGATAATCCTTTTTTCTTAGGAACCATTCATTTCTCTCTTCGTTACCTTCCTTCATTTACATATGCCATGCACACAAATCTTAAATCCTGTGCATATGTACATCGAAAACATTGTTATTAATATTTTCCTCAAAAATTGGAAAGGAAACAAGCATTTAAGATAAGGCATTCATATTCATATATATAGGTTTAGATTAGGTACCTGCACCTCCCAAGTCCATACAAAATGTAAGCATGAATTCAGCTTCTACATGTACCCGAAAAAACTAAAGCCGCCATCAACTAAAGATTGTGCGTAAAATAATGGGAAAATGTATGTCACGTACATATTCCTCCCAACTATTTTATAATTCATTTTTTAAAGTCGGCTATTGCAAGGAAACTTTTTTAAAAAACGGCATCACTCTTAATGATTATTTGTAGAGCAACGCCAATAATTTTCTTGCCAAAGCCATGCCCAGTTCTGGCACAGCCACCGGTTAGATAACTTGTTAGATTTTTTAGTGCAAAGTTAATTAATTACTTAAGTATTTAAGAACAAAAGTGTAATTTGAAAGTGTAGTTAATTTATTGGTTTTGTTAATTTTTTCTCTAGTGACAAATGACGGAAACAGTGTTCATCGAAAAAATTTCGTTACTTTGATCCTACTGCCCTGGAAAATTACTGGGAAACTAGTTTATGCTGTTTAATCAACGAGCAACCTTGGGATTTTAATATAAAAAAGTACACATTTCCAGTGACATTGGAACTGCTAGAGAAAAAAATTCCTGGAAAAATAGGACAACTTATAGGTGGTGGTAGTATACCATCATCATGTTGAGTTCTAGCAACTCATCAGGATCATCATTAGAGCCAAGAAGTGTTTCTGGAGTCGTAATCACTTCCCCTCCAGCTTCCTCCTCCTCTTGTCACCTTCAACATCCTCCTCAGCTAAATACATCCAACGAAAACGCAGACAGGTAAGTAGAACATGTTGTGTAAATATATATTCTTCCATTTTATTTTCCACAATAATGCCATCAAAACCACCCGCCCACCTCTACTCGAACTCATACCACCACCAGCTTCAAAACTCCTCCATGTGAGTATCCAACACGTGTTTGCATTGCTCACTCCAACCGTTTCTAGATTGATGCCAAGGCCATGTTTTCTTTCCAGGGAAAGTAGTTTCTCTCTCTCTCTCTCTCTCCAGCAAACAAAAACGCAATATAAATAGACGGACAGGACGCAAGCGCCAGTGCCACTCTTACCGCACAAATAATATGCCAATCTTTTCAGATACCATTAACAAAAAAATATACATAGATATATGAAAATCCAACACAAAACATTTAGTTTATATTCCCTGCCATCAGAGAGACTGAGAGAGAGTGACATGCATGCATAATAGGAGACAAAAATCAATAAAAGGAAAAATATAGAGCTTCATTTAATGCTCTCTCTTCCTCCACTAGTCACTCTCCATGTGTCTCCAATAACTTGTCATTATCTTTGCTTTTCGTCCACCAAACAGTAAAAGTAGGAAGAGAGAAAGCAGAGAGAAAGCTTTTTCAAAACAGACACAGGAAACCATTCATTTTCATTAGGCAGTCCATTATCATACTTTGTGGGCCACTACCACTAACATCAAAACGACTGCTGTACATTTTCTCCTTTGCTTTTCGGTTTCCGGTGTCTTCCTCATCAGTAAACATGTTATAGCTCATGGAGAAATATATATAGAATATATATGATGATAAGATAATGAAGGGTTAGCGGAATTTTTATTTTGTCTCAGTGTCAATCAGACACACAGAGCGTTTGCATGCCGTCCCCCTCCTCCTGTCTTCCAGTTCTTTCCTGGACGAAAAGTCAATATATAGTGGATAGAGAAAGATATGTATGCGGAGAAAAGACAGACGACACATTAAAGGAGAAAGAGTGGTTATCAAGGCCACGTGTGTATGCCTATATCCGTCGTTCCCAGAGAAGGGAAAGCTTATGTCTCCTTGTGTGTGTAAGTGTGTACCGTCAACCATGTAATTTCGATTTCACCGAAATACATAAGCCATGAGAGAGAGAGGGAAAAATTGTTACAACACAAAAGCTGTGTTTGTCCTCGTTTTCATTTCAATTCAACTTTTTTTTCCACTTTGCTCTATTCTGTGTTCCCTACAGTAAAGGGGCAATCATAGTTCATGATGATAGTAGTCTATACCATTTATTCTCCTCATGAATTTCTAATAAGCGCTCCTTATGGTGGCCTTGTACTCTCGAAGATTTTCTCTGGGAACCAATCTGTCTCTAGTCTGGATATCTAGTCAATTCCGATGATTGAATTTAATTCAAAATGTCGAACGAGACTTTCCCCGAATTTATTTGTTTATAGGGATATATTTACAAGCTTATTACGTATTCATTCCTCTTTCTCATGTATTTTTCCAAACTTCTGGGAATACCTACCTATAAAACAAACAAGTAAATATTTTTGTTCTGGAATCTACTAAAAAATGAGGAGGCGGGCAAGACACTTGACTATATTTTTTTCTAGAAGCATATTCTGCCACTCTCCAGTTTGATTTTATTGACAACAATGGAATGTAAATGAGGTGGTGAGATGATTCCCAATGGTGTAGTAGAGGAAGTTGTTATTTTCCTCAATGAAAAGCTCGGAGAACAAGAGAGACAAAGAGAATTGATTTGAGATTGGCAAGGGGTTGTCCAAGTTTCATGTCCTCAAATGAGCATTACTTACTTACATTACTTAATTTTTTGCAATGAACACAATACTTTGTGAACAGCACCGATGAGGTAATATGCATTTGATGATAATGATGCCGATGTTGTTGTTGTCATTCGCGATCCTAATTTTCCAGGATACTCAAAAAAAATCCATTACCCGTTCCTTTCTTTCTCCTCTGTTTACTATCACTGCGTTTTTTTACGTTTTCTTTCAGATCTGTTTTGTTTATTGTAGCTTCTACGTTATGAGTTTAATGTTGTCAAGGTATATGACCTTGCTTTCCTTTTATGTTTTCTATCCACATCATCCTCATCACTGATCACTACTTTTTTTCCTATCCACGAAAAATGTCCCATGTTTTTCGTTACCTTTTCAAAAAAAGCCATAATAAACCACAACAACAGCCAAGGCTACTCGATAGAAACCAGAAACAAGTTGGAAAAGTCCATGGTCACAATGAGTGCAAAAATAACAGACAAGAGAGTAGTACATATTTTCTCCCACTTTAATTCCTCCTTTTCCCCCAATACTTTTCCTACATTACTTATGATAATTGTGATCATCACCGGGCATTCCAAAAGAAAGCCTATAACTTGCAAACATACATTTTTATAGGCATACTTATTAAACTGGCAATAGAAATTTCTTTTTTGACGGTGATTTCGGTTTTTTCTTCTCTCTCTCTCTAGTGTATATAGCCTTGCTCGCCAATGTCGTCATCATCACAATCACCATCATCACCAATGTCTGTTTTGCGTGTTATGCATTTGGTTACTTTACGAAAGGGTTAACATGCATGCATTCATGTGGCAATGAGAGAAAACATAGGAGAGCAGCTGCATGTTTTTTCCTTCTTTCTTCGTCTGCCTGCCTAAAGTCAGTTTGGTTGACTGAGGACTGGTTAAAAAAAAACGCTGTACATGAGTACTTGCTACTTTGTTTGATGGTGATATATGGTGACATTGGACACACACACGAGCATGTAATGGTATGTCCCGAGAAATGACGTTGTTCCTTGAGGAGAGTTTTTTTGTGTGGGCATGGACATGCATTAATGTTTTTTGTTGATGATGCACGTATGGGCACTCTACACTCAAGAGAGAGAGAGAGTTATATAATAATAGGGTATCATGATATTGAATACATAGTTAATAGCCAGTTGAATTGAATATTAGAGGGGAAGAAAAGAGGAATAAAATAAATAGAGACCGAGAAAAGAAGGACAAAAGTCATGATGATAGTAGTATGAATTGTACTAGTATTTGCGGCTAGTAAAAGGTTGCAAAGATTTCTCTGTATATGTGTGTTCATACGCCTTGTTATTATTATGCAAGGACAAAACCATGCGTCGTCAAACAAACAGTGTGAAAAGATATACAAACTGTATCGGAATTTCTTTTTCTGAGAGTGTAAGGTGTATATAGTCGCTCTGTACAGTTTGATGAATTTGCTCGACGAGTTAGCAGTAATAAACCGGTTGCTTCCTCAAATCCTTCTCTCAACATCATCGGTGGTGAGGGGAAAGACTATATGTATTCTGAACTTGCATTTGTGTACCTACACCAATACAGATCATGTTGTACTCGTAACTTGAAACACACATCAGCAAGGCAAAAGCAACAAAAAATACTCCGAAAAAGCATGGTGATCATTGAAGAAGCATTTATTTTTACTTTTTCCTTGTCGAAGCAAGGGCAAGGAGCTGAAAAAACTTTGAAACGTCGAGTAAAGCAAAACAACTTTTTCTTATGCTCATCATCAGAATTCTTACCTCTACGACGTATATATGTGTACACACATGTGTATTTCAGATTGTACACTTGCTATAATACTATTTCTTTTTGGTAGAGAGGTATGTAGCCTTTTTAAAAACAAAATGTGTTTCAATGTAGGTCAGTGTCAACATGAAAAACGACCGAGACAGGACGAGTTTATAGGGAAAAAACATAAAATATGCAGTATTTATGCATACATGCCGATATAAACTGAAGCCAAAAAAATAATTTGCAATTTTATAGAAAGACCTATCACTACTACTACTACTCTCTCTCTCTCAGAAAAGTGCAGACACTTAATTTTTTTTATCAGGGAAATCACTTTTGAACTTGATACTTCACTTGCTCCTTCTTATATTTTTGGTGGACCTTGCAATAAAAATAAGATAATGTTCAGTCCAATACCGTAGATCCGTTCAAGATCACCATTACGACATGCCCATAATCATAACTTGTTTTGTCGCAAAAGGCCATTCGCATATTTCATCTCAGTTCTCCCCGAAATGGTCAACATTACATAGTTTTCTTTTTATTTTTTCTATTTTCCTCCTTTCTATTTTTTGTTACTTTGTCTACCTGCCATTCTAGGTTTGTATTGTGTAGGTAGTTGTAGGTGTAGAAAGAGAAGTAGAAAGGTGTGCATTGTTCTTTGATGTGTGCTAACCTACTTGTTTGTTTGTTAAGCTCAAGGCCTTTCTCTTTTCCATTTATTTTGCCCCACTTGCGATATACCAATACCACCTATTATCCTTGTCTCTCTATTCCCCGTGTTTCCTTCTCACAACCAGTATGATGTCCAAGACTACTATAGGTACAATAGTAGTAAGTCCTGTTGACATTGACTTGTCGTAAAAGTCTAAAGCATATATGACAACATGCATAACATATTTTATTGGGAAAAGTAGAGCTCTCTTTAGAGAAAATGCCATCATATCATGTAAACTATTACTTCATAATATACGTACACACTTCCCATATATTTTTCTTTTGACTGACTGACTGATGATCATGCATAATGTAGTGTGCAGCAGCGGAGCACCCTATCCACACACGATATAAATTTGGCCTTCATTCATAAGCAAAAACTTTTTTTTCTCTTTCTGTGTTTGCACGTCCAATAACAAACTGTATATTACTTCGGGGCTTCCAAAGCATTTTCTCTCTTTCGGCATGACCATGAATCGATCTGTTTTTGCATGCATGGCAAGATATATGTCTACTTGCACAACAATATATTGTATAACAGCTTATAATGCTTCCGTATATGTTAACCCACTACTTTTCCCTTTCAGCTTTTACTCCACACACATACATATCTCCTGTACTTTCTTTAGACTATAGTTGTTTGCGTAGGTCGTCACAGGAAAAAAATCCAATCTAATGTATAGAAAAACGAAGCGAATGCCAAAGCCATAGGCTTTCTTCGTTTTTTTTTTGCAAAGCAGAAGCATGCTGTTTGTTATTGTCGTTCTTTCAGAGAGAGCTAGCTCGTGTAAAGTGTGTGTATGTTTGTCTAGCAATGTATTATGTACTATCTCCCTCTCTCTCTCTGACTCTCTGACTGAAAGGAAGAGTGAGAGTAGTCGTTTATTTGTAACGGCTCCGTTGGTATCGTATACTCAAGAAAAAAAAACGAAACTAAACCACTAGCCACTTTTCCCCTAAAACACGCTCAGTTGCTGTCCACTTGGCAAAGGCGACAGACAGGTGAGCTTTGTTCGGGAAAGAAAAGGAGAGAGTTATTTTCTTTTTGTTTTTATTGCATGGAGGAAGTTGAGGAAAAAGGATTCCTCCCTCCGTATAATAAGCGATAACAGAGCAAACGCCTAAATATAATATTGAAATACATCAAAACAACGACACATGACCTTCGATAAAAAACAGAAGTTAATTGGAAAACATTTTCCATGGACTAGATAAAAAAAGTGTCTTTTCTCCAAAAAATATTTTCTCTTGGCTTTTTCTATAAAAAAATTATTATCGTTAAAAGAGCTTTTACACATTCCTCTACCATTTTTTATCATCATTGATAAGCATCATCATCATCTTAAGAGCTTCTTTGTAGAACAAAAATCACAACTGACTGCTCTCATTATTAGGCTAAAAAATATTTCAACGAAAGTTTCTATAGAGCAGTAGAAAATGTTTATTTTGTGCACAACAAATTAGTAGAAAGTTTGGAAACAACCAGAAACACAACTTATTGGCCTTGGCAACTATACTATGGTTTTTGTAAAAGTACCTAAAATATCTATCAATTAGTGTACCTGTTCCTCATCATCAACAACAACATTCTCACCTCAAGTGTCTTCCTGAAGAACAAAAATTTGCTACCTGGTTTCTCAAAAAAATATATAAATGTTTCTATGACAACGAGCTTAGCAATCTACAAAAACTCATACATTTTATTGCAGTGTACCTTTGAAAGTAAAATCTGAGACGATTTGAAAAATAGATTGTCAGTGTACTACAGTTTCCTACGAAAAACGTGAAAGCACATTTCCTTTATGAATTAACGTTAACTGTTTGTTGGTGAAAAATATGATACTTAATTGTGTTGGCGTTGGCGGCAGCCTTAATTCTTTGAAAACCGCCAACACCACCAGCGTCCGTATTAGCAACATGAAAGCATCATTATTATCATCATCAGGAGGAGTCTAGAGAGAGCTTCATTATCATTTTCTCGGGACACATACGAACGGAGAGAAAGGTAAAAATATTTATCTCTCGAGAAGCATCTCACTTTCTCTTTGTTTGCTTGTCTGTGTGTGTGTAAGTTGTGAGCATGGAAGCGTGAAAAAAAGCTTTTTCCTCCAGCGAGCAGCAGCAGCAGTGGCAGTGGTGATGGTAAGACCAGGATAATATTTTATCCTTGGCGAAACCACCCACGACGCACAAGACGAGAAGATCACGTTTCTTGTGACTTTGTGTTAACTTTCTAGGGATTTAGTGTATCTGCGTGGTTGTATATGGGCAAAGTATACCTACCTCAAGGTCATTTCGCCATGTATTTTCTATATGCATATTACTATAAAACTTTTGCAACTTTTTTTTGGCTGGATATTTTCATCCTTCGAGTGGAATTCATCTTATCTCTGCTTAATCATGGTTATTACCGGGTTCTTTTGCTTTGCGTAGGTTGACATGTCATCTCCATTCATAATGAACTTCCGGTTTACGAGAATAGTCGTAGGTATATTCGTGTATTCCTTTATGATGGGTTATTATTGTGTGGCTATTTCAAGGAAAAGGTATTTTCATTCATTGGAAAAATTGTCCTTGTACCTTTTCCCATTATAGCATATTTTCCCCGTTCCACACTGTCAAAAGGAAATGGTGACAGTAAATACCTAATGCTTTTCCCGTCAGTCCAGTCTATGCTCATGAACAAATTTACAGAGTTTGCCCTTAAGAAATTGTAAGTAAAAACGTATTGATCATTGAAAAACTTAAAGTTAACATGTCCCAAGGGCATTCCTGCGGTAAAATTGAGTAGTCTCAGGACACTTAAAATAAAGTCATGGTTCCAGACTGACTTTCTGATTTTCTCCATCAACACACACCAAAGAAGTGAGTGAAAGGGCACACTTGCATTTTTGTTTCAATGTCAAAAAGCCTCTATTTCATATCCACATATCAAGTTCATATGAGAGGTTTGCGTGACCAAAACTTTTCTGTATTTTCTCCTTTCTCCTGAAATACCGCTAGAGCGAAAGCGAGCTCTGCTCATTTTCCATTCTATTTTCTCTCCGAAAAACTTTCCCTGGAAATGCCGTCATTACATCAGTATTACATGATACGTGCATTACGTGCACTATACACCACTCAATTCTTTTCCCACTACCCACAACATATTTCTCCCACTTTCCCTACCTACTCATTCAATTATTCATTGTGCATTTCCCTTTTTTATTTTACCCTTTTCGCACTTGCTATTTTCGGCTCAAACTTTCCGTAAAAAAATCTGTATACACCTTTTCCCCTTTAAACACAAGTCAAAAAGTTTTTATCCCCAGTCTCTTCTCCTTGTACTAATCTTGAGCCACATCACCTAACCAATTTTTTTGCACACTAAACATTATATATTTTACCTTGTTACGATTTTCCCTGTATACCTGCCAACTAATAGGTCACCACTGATTAAGTAAGGCCATACACTTTACATATTCAACTCCCGCTGGCCACTAGTCAGCCTTCACCTTAGCATGCTCTTAATTTTCTTTACTCCAAAAATATGGCTTGTCCTGTAATTGGTTACGTTTACGATATGGCTTCTATATTTCACTGGGAAACCTCACCAGTGACACAATAAAATGGGATGTCGCTTTTTTTTCGCAAAACTCGTATTCTTCTTTTCTCCATGGAAGCCATTTAAATATTATGAAAAAAGAGGTAAAAACGTGGATGGTCAACTATTGCTTAATCATTACAAGATTTTTTGGTCTTCTGTCTATTTTTACCTGTCACCTCAAAAAAGGAGAGCAGAGGTGTTCTTGTTGTTGTTATTGTTGTTTGTCCTGAGGTGACAGTGAAATGACCATGATATGTGATGACGATGCATGATCCACTTTCTCTGGCTTTTTGAGGTTTGGAGAAAAGAAGAGCAAAAGGGGACGCGTGACAATGCTTTCCCGTGTTTTTCTTTTCGTGGCTCTTATTTGAAATAAGCGGACTGAAAGAAAACTCTGAATAATTAAGCAGACTGGGAAGTAGTGAAATGGTACAAGGCTATATTGTATAGAGTAAATAGAGAGAGAACAAGTAGGAGGTGGATTTTGGAGAGATAGAGGAAAGAAAAGAGGAACTCTATTAGTGTTTATATAATACATAGTATATTGAAGCTTCAATATACTTTTTTCCCTTTGTCCAAGGCCACTGTCCTCGTCATGTCAATACTATTATACGAACGAAACACGACACTTACAAGGAAACATTCGTTGATGGTAGTCGACCTCAAAAGAAATGATTGACGATGATGATGGCATTGAAGAACATGAGCATTTTCGAAATTTCGAATTTAAAAAAGTTTAAACTTGACATACACATGGGAAGGTTTCCTTGTAAATGGAAAAGAACTGAACATTGAACAGGCGTTTATACACACAGAGAGCCAGAAACACTTTCTTGTCCTGTCGTCACGTACATCACTAACACAAAACTCCTCCAAAAATGGATACCACACTCGAAAAAAGTCTATTTAAACAGATAACATGTTATCATTATCATCATTCCTTTTAACTTTTCTACTCCTTTTTCTCTGGACAAGTTTTGTGCGTGGTGGCATGTCGGATGTCTGGAGCTGTTTTGTTCTGAAATTTGGGGTTCGTGAGGAAAAATTAGAGCGCGGGGCTTTATGCTCGCCATGATGATATGATATAATCATCCATCTTTAATTAGGATAAAGGCCCGCTAGTGCTCAAACTCTCTGTATAAAATGAACATGGACATGAACTATAATTTATTCATGGGGAACCGTGACCCTATTTGCAAACCAAAATTGGGTTCCATTTTCTTCCTTTCGCCTTTCTTTCTCCAGCAGTATGTAATTCCGTATTCTCAAGTTATGTAAGCTGCAGCATGCCTTCGCTCTTGGCCTGGCTTTTGGCTGTATACTCTCAATTTTTCTAATGAGCAGTCCGACCGCTAACCCGAATTTTCCTTTCACTCAATTTTTAATTCCAATTCAAATACAACAGCTATTACTCGGCCGGCGATGCTCTGGCATTTTCTAGGTCTGCTTATCATTCCATCTATAAAAAAAATATTGAGCAATACTTTGTTTGTGTATAAATTTGCTTAGACAAAATAGCCACAGCCAAACAACAGACGCTCGGATGATAAATAATTATTATGCCTACTTTCGCATTTATTTTTCCGTGTTTCAATTCATGCATTCATTACAGTAGCTCATAGCTCATCTTGTCGTCTCGAGCTTGAATTGCACAATTCGAAGGAATGACGTGGGATGTTCCAAGAAGAAAGTACACATGCACCATGTTCATTTACATTGTCTCAATTTCTGACATGAATAATATGCACTCTATTTGTAAACAATGACTGCTTTCTCATTTTTATGAATTCTCGGAAAATATGGTATTTAAAAAGTACAAAGGTAATTGACAGCAAAACTCTTATGCAGGATGTTAACCTTCATGAAGCAAATACACGTGTTCAAATTTTTAAATGTCTATTCATTCAACATTTGTTAATAATGGAATGATTGTTTGATATCTATATAGTTATTTAACTGCACAATTGGCAATTTAGATTGAAAATATATCTTTGTCGTGTCCTACTTTGAACGCAAATTGTAGTCCAGCCGGGTAGGCAGGGTTTACAAAAATAGATCACCAGTCTATTCCAGACACTGTCATTCCTTTCATATGTGCAACTTATTTTGCAATATGAACATTTAGCCTTGAAACACTTTCAATAAGCGCACTATTGTGCTCAAATCGCCTATTTACTGTTTAGCATCATGGAAACCTGTTTTTCCAACAATATTTTGAAGTCAGAAATCTGTAGAAAGTGGTAACATTTTTCATAATCTACAAATCTGTAAATACAGATAAAAAAAAATCAGTGCACTCTCTTCCAAAGAAAAATATATAGGCCAATTCTTGTCTGGAAATCTGATAAAAATGGCAAGTAAAATTTATTGAGCTGGCCAGCACATGGTTCGACTCTTCGTATTTGCACATGTCCAACTTTTTTCATTAAAAAATAAAAATGAGGAAATGAGCTGACATAACAGTTAACTTTTGTGACCTTTTGCACCCGCATACACAGACGATATTGATTGAAGAATTGTCCACTCTCATAAAAAATTAGATTTAAACATGATCATCATCAAGTTCAAGATCACCGTGTCGCAAGGTCGCCACAAATTCCAGAATCCATCAGCTCACTTTTTATAATTTTTTGCAGTGGGTTAGCGAGTAAAAAAATGAATCACTTTTTAAGGTGTGTCTCCCACCTCATATCATGTTTAATTAGCGTCTACTACGCAGTATTCGAAAATATCTTTTTAATGATAAACATGAAGCATACAAATTAACTATTCATTCCCCAAATGAAATCGAGTCTTTTTTCCTGGTGGTGGTTATTGGTTGGCTAGCATCATTATAATTATATGTATATTAATTATATATTTATGTACCCTAATTGCTTGCGTAATTAAAAACACACTCATTCAAGCGATTCATTCAATAAAATTAATTATACGGGACTATATGCTAATAATTTACATGTTATTTATTTTTCTGCTTAATCTCTAGTCAACATCGTCATTCCCACCATCATCATCGTCTCAAGCTTCAGAAAATAAGGAGCATGGGTGAGTTGACATCTTCATCTGGTGACACCCCAGCTTCGACAAGCGTCCAACCACCTTGCACCACCACCACAAAGTCTCCTCCGTCTGCTGGTGCGGTGGCGCTCGCTGCCACGAGTTGTGGACCAACAAACGCGGCCTTGTCTTCGTCACCCTCCCCAGCAGCAGCGTCTCAGTCTCAATCGCTTTCCACTTCAGTTTCTGGTGGTGAAGATCAAGGTGATCAAGGTCAGGGCCGACCTCCGCATCAAAATAATATTCATCATCACCCACACCGTCATCATCGTCATCTCTACCAACTGAAGAGAGAGCAGGCCCAGGATGACCATCATCATTCCGAAATGGACAACAACAAGAGCAGTAGTAACATTAGCAGTAGTAAAATCTCTAATTTATCTTCAGGGTCTCCACCTGCGGTGACCAAGGAGGTTACCGCCGCGGTAAAGATGGAGACTGAGAGTTCAACGTCCACCCTGCTCATTGGCAAGGTGACGCCGAAAAGCATTCAAGGAGAAAAAATGGAGGTGATAGTGAGTCCAAACCCTATTCCCTCTGCAAGTAGTGGTGCAGTGGCGACATCTGGGAAAAGTGTTGTGGTAGCGACTCCTCCTGCTTCTGCAGTGAGCACTGGGGAAAGGGGTCACATTTTACCTAATGGTTATTGGAATACGGATGATACGAAGGAAGAGGATTACCAAATGTTGGCCGTGTACACGG